>JAIQCU010000358.1:0-55509 GCA_022114935.1 Leptestheria dahalacensis | reverse complement strand
TCTCTCATTGAAAGGGCGTCCTCTTGCTTGGCTGATCGCTTGGGAATTCTGGCCATTCATTCTGGGAAGCCACGGAAGTTCTTCCCGTGAATGACCCAGAATAGGGAGAACAAACTCTCAAGGTTTTAATTGAATTAAACTTACAGCTGGGTTTTCCGGTGTTTTAGATGATAACAATTGGCTGTATTTAAATAATGTTAATAATCTATTCTATGCAAGTCTTAAGTTTGTAATTCAATAATGGTACACAATTATGAAATCAAATAATCAATATATTTGATGGAATAAGTTTATTATGTTTATGAATTTCAGTTCACTAGAATAGATTCGGTAGATTCTACCGAGAATAAGGAATTAGAAGTGATTCGTAATATATTGTTGGATAAGGAAGACCATTGGCTGCGTTTACTCATCACTGGATTTCCTTTTGGGCTAAACGACAAAATTAAAAAGGTTGGACTGTTGTCCGAGTATGTGGTTCAAAATCGGGCCGCTCGCTCGAGATACGACACCGATAATCCGTATTTCAGTATTCCTGTTGCAAGTCGTAAACGAAGCCATGGTCACAGAAAAGCGAGAAGGTTTAGAACTAAATACAATATGACAATCTTAAAAACGCTATTGCGATCTTATGAACTAGGTTTGAATAGATTGTACGTTCATCTTAGAAGTTTGTCAAGAAACTGTTTGCTCTCTGTTTGCACAGATGTTCAAAATGATCCTATACTCCATTCAAAAATAGTTGATACTGCGATATTCAAAAAAATTATTGGCAATTATATTGACTCTTATAGGGAGAAACATCAAAACAAAAAGTAAACAACAGATAGTATTTATACCTATCTTACTATACCATTTGAAAATAAAGCCATTAATTTTATTAATATCTCAGGTATCATAAATAGTAGATGTGTTTAAAGTAAGTTACCCGTTAACTTTACCAGAAATCATAAAATTATTGTAAGATATAAATACTGTAAACCAGTAAGTAGTATATTACTTAATTATAACAAAGTACTAAGGTCTTTAGATAATCTGGATACCTTAGATAGTTTAAGTTGCGACTGCCTAGATAATCCAGCGTATTCTAATTTTATAGACAAATCTTGTGGTCATGTTATTACAGGTAATCTTAACATAATTAAGGATGTAGAATTACAAAACATTATGTCTAAAGGTTGTAAATATAGATTAGAGGATAAGATAAACACGAGGGGTTCGCAAGTCTAAAAATCTTCGAACACTTCGGCCAAAAATCTCATAAAAATCTTTTAAAAAATCCCTGAAAATCCCCAAAATCTCTAAAAATCTGGGAAAAATCCCAGAAATCTTTCAAAAAAATCCCAAAAATCTCTTAAAAATCTTCCAAAAATCTCAAAAATCTCGATAAAATCTTCAAAGATTTAAATCTCGAACACATTTCCGTGAACTTGCGAACCCCTCGGATAAACATACATGCGACTAAGAAAACCATTGCTACCTCTTTGGATAAACTAGTTACAAATTTAAGTACAAAATTAAAAGTACCGTTATCCTCTCTCTCTGACTGGAAAATGAAACATTAAACATATGCCAGGCAAAGTTATACGCCTACTACAATTTTTGTAATGAATTAGGTACTTTAGTTAGTGTAGAATGCATTAAGCGTAAAATAAAACCAATTCATGACAGATTTGTTGTCTCTCCAGTCCAGTGGACAAAGCTAGCAATAATTATGCTGTTATTTGTAAATCGTATTATGTAACAACATTAGCTAAAGGTTTCGTAGAATATGTACTCAGTTTGAAGCTTTTAAAGATAGAGTTAATAAAATATATAAGGAATTAGTTAATAGGGGTTATCATAGAAATTTGCTAAGACAAGTTAATCCTGTTTTACTTTAACATTAATATCTCTTCTTATGATAAACTTAACTTTAAGACATTTGAACGAGAGTTGGGGCTACGCGGCCAGTACCGCGCAGGACGCCGCTGAGGAGAACGGGTCGAGAAGTAGGCGTCGAAAACCCGTCTGTTCCGTTTCTCCTGATGACCCATAACAAACTCTCAAATCTAATTTTGTTATTCTTCTTCTGTTTTGTCTTTTTTCCCTCTTCTTTCCTCTTGAGGCATAAGAATTTAAATTTAGACCCTTAGTCTCATTATTTAATATTGAGCTCTTCATTAATTACATTTATATTTAAGCCCTAATTTCACCTAGCATGTTTGCCTCGGGTCACGACCTTATTTGCCCCTCGACCACGACTTTGAACATCGAGACTGTTTTCTCTGCCAGGACCTGCATTTGAGATGACCATCGCGAGTGTTCCTCGTTCGTACGGTCATCGCAGACCTTGTGAATCATAGATTCCTGGTCTCAGATGCAGTTTTTGAGTTTTTTGAATTTTTTCCCTTTCTTTCATTTAGTTCTTATCCTTTTTCTTTTTTCCTTTTTGCTGTTTTTTCTTCGTTTTCTTTCTTTATTATTTTTTATTCTGTTTTTCCGAGTGTGTAGATTCATAATGTACTATTTCAGTTCACTTAAACCATATTGGACTCGAATCCTTTGACTGTACAGTAATTTGGAGTCTGGGATTAGTGGCCGATGCGGAACTAATCCTTTACAATCAACAGAACCAGTCTGGCCGCTTCTGATTGGTCGGGGCAAGTTGCGCGAATTGTCCTCACCAATCAAAAGCCACCAGACTGGTTCTGTTGATACCTTGACAGCAGTGCGGTGCGCATCATCTCCTGGCGCTGCTATAAATGCAAGCGATTTCTTTCAGTTCTCTTCATTTGCTCAGCTACTGAAGTCCGAGACAGTCACATTTTTAGCTGCTGAAAAGGTCCCCAGAGGTTTTCGGTTTACACATTCGAAGTAGGTTTTCTTTTCGGTTGTCAAGTTCGGGGCGCGTTATCGAGAAAAGGTTCCCTGGTCGTTTGTTGGTTGGTTGCTGGTCGTTTCCTGCAGTTGGTTTCTGAAAGAGTTTTGTCGTTGAAAGAGGTTGCTTCATTGCACTTGGTACACAAGCTTTCCATTTGCTCTGGCGTCGTTCTTCTTACAGGAACCATGGCAAACCCTGTAGAGAGCGCCTATCAGTACACCCGGCCCTGCCGAAAAAGATGAGTGCGACCGCCGCGCCCCTCGTGGCGGGTTCGATTCGGGCTCGCTGCGGTCTTGACGAACTGGCAAATTTGTATTTCGGGCTGGCTTACTGAGTTCGCCTAATATACGTTTTTTTATATATGTTATATTATTGAATAATTTAATATATATGTTAATATTTGAAATAGATGTTTGCAAATACACAAAAAACAAATTTTATGAAAAACTGCGTGAAGTTGATCAAGAAGCACCTTGAAAATACGGTAAATACTACAAAGAAACCAAACTAAAACATATATATTCTCGAAACATTAAGCTTTAAGGATAAATATATTTTTTTTCATAAGGATTCGAAGTAACGGAGCTATCTTGCTAGAAAGTATGGCGAGCTTAGTGCTGTTTTTTAAGCAACAAGCGGTTGGCGGGCGGGTGGGTGGGAATCGCCCACTTGACAGCCGTATAGACAATGCATTTACCATGGGTGAAAATGAATTGAAGAACTGGCAAATTTGTATTTCTACTTTAAATTCCGCGAACACTGAAAGAGATCTTGATTAAGTCATCTGTGTGAAAACTTTTTCTGACAAAAACATGGCAGCAGAAACATTTGGCATTGATATTGACATTAAACATTGATATATGGCGTACAAAACATTCGTTATGATCATGTTTGTAACACTCACTCAGTTGTTGCAAGTTCAAAGGCGGAATTACGGGAAAAAAACGAGTAAAGAACGCTCATTGCTCATTGCTGAGGTGTACAATGGCGTCAATAAAAAAAATCATCTAGCATCGATAAACCTGGTTGGTATGTTTGAGCTCACAGAAGGTGATACCAAACATTACAACGGTCACATGCTATCCACTGGACATCTTTTTTTGCGGATGAACCGTTCGAGGCACTAGATTTTTTTTGGATATCATTTTCCACTTTCTTTTTTCCGTCTGTTTCCATTCTTTCTTCGCCTTTCTTTTCTTCTTCGTTCCTGACTACACCTTTTGTTGTCTCTTCTTTGTCGTCTTCCATGAAGCACTCCGCGCAAAAATCTGGTAAGTACGAGTCGTAAAATAAATCTACGTTTCCTACGTGATCTTCTAAAAAAGGGTCGTTGGGTTTCTGTCTTATTTTTGAGTTGCATGAAACTTCCCTTGCGGAGTGAAATTTTTGTTTGGTGGGAAGTTCTCCAGCACTACGTACGTTGCTTTTTGTGAAGGATTTGATAGCTCTAGAAGAGTTCTGAGTGCGGCAAGTTGCGATTCGACCCTATGGAGTAGCTGGGGAGAGGAGTGATTTAACTGGGCATCGATTGCAGACCAATGCTCCCTGATTTTAGCAGTGCTACCCTCTTTCCCTACGGTTCGTCTTGTCAAGTCCTGCTTCCGTTGTCGATCTTCGTTCTGGATTTCCAAAATTTTTTCGCTCAAAACGTGCGAATGCCTTTCGGCTTCGGGGATTGTCCCTACAACCTTGTGTATGTGTTTACACACAAAGCGTTTAAAGTAAAAATCATCGCACTCGCAAGTGTAATTTTCTCTGCAAGCGCCACATAGGCCACATGTGTTGGCACACCGATATTTCTCCCCGTACCTCTTCACCTCGTATTCTTTCCCCTGTACGCTTTGGGAGGCAACAAGCCAAAGGCCATCTTCAACGCGGAGAACTGATTCGTCAACCATTGTCAACGATTTTTTATGACGAACGTGGTTCTCGCGATTAGTAAAGCTGGTGACCCCCCTTTCTACTTTGAGTATGGTCTTGAAGTGCGATTTTTCTGCCAGCTGGACCAATCGATAAATCAACTTGTCGACTCTTTGATTTCGCTTCCCGTCCATCGTTTCGTGTTTAAGATATCGGTGATAGGCTTCTACCACCATGTTAGTGTTTATAGGTAGATCCCCGGTATTATACCCTGCCCATTCGTCAGCTCTAGAAACATAGTAATCCACAAAGTACGACAAAGATGCGGGTGAATTGTCCCTTGCATAAGTGAGCAGAAGTTGCAGGTATCGAAGAAATTCCTGCCTCGTTCGTACGCGCACAAGGTGGCGAAGTAAACTACGAAGTTTACAAGCAACGTCCAATCCATCTTTCTTTAGCTCGTTTAGCTTTTTCAACCAGGCTTTTTCCACGTGCCAAAAGCAAATCCTTCGCCTGGTGTCTGTTACGGTGAAGACATTGGACCAGCTATTCCAGTATTGTTCTGCCATGTCGGACATGAATTCAGCTGTTTGAATGTCCCCAACCTTTTCCCTTAGACTTTTGAAAAACAGAGTCATCACTGGTTCGTCTTCCCGGTCGCTGACTAGGTAAGCAACCGGGATTCCTGATCTCGATTCGTCGAGTACCATGACTGTTGTTAAGACAAACCCGTACTTGGTTACTGAATACGTTGTGTCAACGCAGACACATTTGGAACCAAAACGGACTAAGGATTCCATCTGCGTTTCAAAGCACAAAGCGATGGCAAAATTTCCAAACTCGGGTACATTTTCTGGATCTTCCGTATCCTGATCCTTAAAGTACAGCACAGGGTCGAATCTCTCTTTGCGCAATTTTTCTACCCAGAGACTAACACTAACTTTGTCTTCTGGATGGAAGCGGAAATTATGAGGAAGTTTTCTCGAGATGTTGTCCACGTCTTTGTAAGTCAGTGCGTCTTCTCTACAAATCTTATCTCCACTAACGTTTTGCATGCTATCTGTTATGATCTTCTTAAAAGGTATTCCAAGAATTAGCTTTTGTAGAATCATTTTAACAGCACGCGGCTTCAGACGACATCGTCCGGCAAGAGAATCGTGTGGGATATGTTTTAGACAGCAAGTTACGTGAACTTCCCCCCTTTCATAAAGCCTTGCTTGCATAAAAGCTGTACAATAACGACCTGTTCTGCAGGAACCTAGACGCTTAACTGCCCGCCGTTTATCCTCAAGCTTAGCTGTTTGTTGGTTGTAGTAACGAAAAGAGCGATTGCAAACGAAAGTGTAACATTTGTAACGTACGCATTGTCTCGCACTTGTACGTTTAACATAACTTGACACACTACTTGTTTCTACATTATCTTTCCACTCTAGGAAGCTAGCCATTGAAGGAAAAGTAAACAACTGAAGGTTCGCTATACCATCATGCTCTTGTTCTACGTGCCTCGCGTAGTTCTCCAGCGTATCCATTGGTGTAGAACAGTAGTAGCATTGCAGAGGGTGCCACGAAGCTTTGTTACTCTGAACGTCAGAGCCCTCTTCTGCTAGTTCGGATTCGGCGGAAGTGATGACGGCTTCATCAGTTAATCTTACTGAAGGCTGCCCTTCAGCGTGGCTGCTATCGCTGAGTAGCCTTGGACCGATGCTACTTGCGTTTTGTGTTGCTGCTTTCTCAGTGGTTCCTATAAGGATCAAAAGCTTAGCTTCTTGTCTACATACTCTGATAACTATAACTAAAATTCTAACCTTTGCTGGTTTTTACGCCACATTCTTCGGCATCGTGGTTCTTCAGACCGGGAGAACACGCATCTTGGGTGGGACTGGAGGCTGTTAAAAGAGCAGCTTATTATTATTTTGCACTGTGAGGCTAGTAGGTTTAATTACAAACCTTTTTGATGGCTACTTTCTGTTCGCGACAGTCGCTTAAGGTCCTCTTGGATGTTCTTCACCAATTTCGTCTTTCCTGTTCCTGTGGAAGGTCCGGTGAGGCTGTCTGGTTTCCCAGAATCAGGCTGACACCCTGTTAAAGAATCAGAAGAAATAAATGTATGGACAAGAGTTGTAAGTATTCAGGTTTACCCAAAGAATCACTCTTGCGCTTTCTGTTGATTGAAACAGAAGCGTGGGCCTGTCGTTGGCTTGGATTTGGCTTTTGTTGTTTCAAGTGCTGGTTATTGTGATGGCGGGTCAGATTTTGCTTGGTGGAGAGAAATAATCCGCAAACGTCGCACTTGAAAGCAGTTTCCTTCTTCTTGCAGGATTCGTTCTTCAGATGGACTTTTAAGTGGCTGTTCCTTGAAAAGTTAACTCCGCATTTAGGGCACGTGTGCGTAGTCACAGTCTGAGCCAGACGCGGATTCCGCTCGTCCTTGCTTGCGGATTGTCCTCCTTCCTTAGCGTCTGACTGGAAGTCGTCTGTGTCCTCGATGATACCGAATAACGGCCTAGCTTCTGGTGGGGTCTTAACCAGAGGCACGAAGTGATTAGGGCTGTACGTCCCAAGAAGTACTCGTCGATTACCTCGATGACCTATGGTGGATTCTAATGCATTTCCACCACACCACATGATGTGAAAAGTTTCTTGTGGACCATCGAGAGATTCTGCTGGGGAGAATGCGATGTTGAACGTACGGGATGGATTCATTGTTTGTGACAACGAATATTCAGCGATGGGGTAGACAGACACAACCCGCTTCTTGATTACGTTTGCCAATGCTGGAACACAGTAACAGGAGCGAAGGTCTGATCTGTAGCCTGACTCATACTGACGAATTGGATAGAGTGCTCTGATTCAGAACCTTCTGTGAACTTGACGTGTGTATGAGGATCGTAGCTACTGAAATTGTGAAGCAACTCTGTGGAAGAAACGTCCAACCAACTGCTCGGGGTACAGTAGCTGCTGTAATTAATGGCAAGTTCGACGACAACCCGACATCTTAGTTCTGATGCGTACGATTCGGTTCCAAACAGTAAAATTGATGCTGAATTATAAAAGCAATTTCCATCCCCAGTTGCAACTACCGGCGTAAAGGCAGCGTAATCGTCAGGCAAAAGCTGAAGAGCTGCAGTGTCCGTAGCACGTGTGCGGCGAATATCTTCATGGGCTGCAGGTGATGTTGGAAGTTGAAAGTGTGCAAACGATTGCTGAACTTGCCGACACGTTACCACGAAAGAATCAAAATGCTCCTTGGTAATAACAAAGCAGTCCCGAATTCGTCCCTCAGACGGCAATCTCGCTGCTATTACAAGTCTTCCCAATGCCCGCTTAAAGAAAGCACAGCGTTCCTGAAAAATAACACATAATTTACATTTTTAAGTATACTAATAATTATCCTTAATGTGTACAACTAAAATTGCAATAAAGTTTTTAGTTTTGCCCAAGTGAAGCTTTCAAAAGGTATACCGACCAGTTCGCAAGACAAATTTAGAACACTTTAGCCAAAATTCGAAATAATCCCCCAGAAATATCTAAAGCCCTTTTCTCTTACCTATTCCTGCCCGTGCAAAAGTTCTGGCATGTCAAAAAATCATTTACCATTGACAAAAGGTACTTACTTTTAAGGCGTCCATGATTTTAGATGACGTCAGAAAACAACCGCTCGTCGAACATCAGGCAAAAGACGTTTGTTAAGCAGGAGAGTTTATATGGACGACACTTTGAAAAAAAATTGTCTAAAATTTGGAGCGTTCCTATGAAACTGCGCGGGTGGATTTCTTGGAAGACTGTGACGCGCCTATCTAGGGAATCCGTTTATACCCGGCTGTTATGTATCACTTTAACCCCTACATTACTTTTCATTTCTTGAAGCTTGAGCGTTTCGTTTTCAGAGCTATTTTAGTGAATCTAAGAAATAACAACAACATATGAGCATTACGCTATCCTTTTTGTACACTAATTATCGGGACTTAAACTGTTCTTCATTATACATGAATTTGTATTTCGTTCGTTTGGAAGACACAGCATACATGAGGACTTTACAGAATAATGGCAGTTACATTTTACAAAATAATGGCAGTTACATTTCACAAAATACTGGCTTTTACAGTTTCGTTTTGAACAGCACGAAATACAAATTTGCCAGTTCGTCAATTCATTTTCACCCCTGGTAAATGCATTGTCTATATTTAGAGAGAGGCAAGCCGGCAGCCAGCCCGAAATACAAATTTGCCAGTTCGTCAAGACCGCAGCGAGCCCGAATCGAACCCGCCACGAGGGGCGCGGCGGTCGCACTCATCTTTTTCGGCAGGGCCGGGTGTACTGATAGGCGCTCTCAGCCCTGTAGACCAGTGTTGGGGATGTCCTTTCGATGCTCACCAACAGTATAGGTCAGCTTGTGAGCGTACTGGATCGGGGCTGGTACGCAGTGGCGTGCCGTGACCTTTTTGGGCCCTGGGCAAAAAGCGGCTTCAAGGCCCCCCCACACATACGTCTTATGAATTCTGACGTCACGAGCCGGACTAGCCGTGCAGCTCTATAAGCTTCTATACGAACAAATATTGTCTTTCGCAATTCGCACAATAATTTTATTGCAGTCTTTTAATGTCTTAATCTTGTAGCTAAATCAAAAGAACGCAATCTTTTCATATTATAGTGAAATAAATTACGACGCAAATATCTACTTTTTTGCACAGAAAGGAAACGATGAGCTGAACGCAAGGTCGTCAAGAGGACGGACACTTCAAAATGCATTGCGTCATGTAACAGCAGCATATTGCTGAAGTTATAGAGAGATTCTTCTTGATTTCAGTGCAGCCCAGTCGTCTATTAAGCTATCCCAATTAATTTTTCTCGATTCCTCACTCTCAATCGAAAGAACATCCAAATCGCTCAAACGATCCTGAAGCATAGTACTTCTCAGGTGGTTTTTTTTATCTGTTTGAGCTTACTAAAACTTCTCTCGTTTTGAGCAACTGTAACAGGGAGAGTGCAGAATAATCAAAGTGCAACGTCTACGTTATTGAAGCTGCCGACTGCTTGTGTACTGTACAGCATGTTGAGGAGATCAAACGTTTTTTTTCCGCCAAGGCATCTCCGAAAAAGTTTTTTGCAAAATCCTTAAAAATGTGAACTTCTTCGACAAAATCTGACCTGATTAAATCTTCTGGATAGCTCTCAGCTAGCGCGCTCGCACATTTGCCAAGTTCCGCAGCAGTAGCAGTATCTAAATATTTTCCAGACCGAAATTCAAACTTCTGAACGAGAAGGTATTTTGCTCTTCGCTCAGAGAGCTGAACCATTAGTGCGTCGGCAACGGGGTTAAACACTTCAACTTCGAACCGGTGCATTGGGTCGGCCAATCGTTCGTCACTGGCATTCTCCCCGGGCATTCTTTTTCTTCTGCTACATCTGAGTTCTGGAAAACCTGGGCTAATACCGAGAGCTTCTGCTTTTTCGCATGCAGCAGAAAAACAATCGGTGAACCCACTGCTACGGAATTTGAAAAGCACCATACAAAGAATCCAGCAAATTAACAGCTGTACCTAAATCAACATTGATGCCTTGCAGTGTTTTATTCACTATGTTGACCTTCGACAGAACAGCATGCCACATTTCAATCAGAAACAGGAACGAGAATTCTGAAATATTGCTGTGCAAGCTACTAGCCTCAGAGCGAGCTGCTGGTACAAACCTTTCTGACTGCGTGATTTCTTCTAAAGCATCAAGCACTTGCTCGTACTGGTCGCGCAAGGGCTTAATTGCTTCTATTCTGGATGACCATCTGGTAGTGCACTGATTTTTCAGAATCGTGGAAACGTGCTTCTGCATTATATCCCAGCGATCCGTCGATCCAGAAAAGAAGGTATACAGCCTTTGTATCGTTCCAAAAAACAGTGTTCCTTGAGTTACAACCCCAGCAGCAGACTCAGCAACAAGATGCAGCGAGTGTGCAGCGCACGGAACATAGGTTGCGTACTTGTTTTGCTGAAGAATCCTTGTTTGCACACCCTTGTATATTCCTGCCATATTTGCCCCGTTGTCATAGCTTTGCCCCCTGCAATCCTGGAGATAAAAACCATCTCTTTCCAATTTCTCTGTAATACTTTTGGCCAAACCTTCGCCGGTTTTTGATTTCACCTCGACAAAATCGACGAAACTTTCGCATATCTTGACACCGTCTGGAGAAACATCAACATACCGAATTACCTGCGACATCTGTTCAGTCTTAGAAATATCGGGAGTGCAATCGAACATTATTGAGAAGTACTTTACTCTGCGGACATTTGCAACACATTGACGAACTCGATTCGCCATAGCGCCAATGAATTCATTCTGGATCCTGTTGGAAAGGTAAGTTACTTTAGATAACTTTGCTTTCACAGCATCCAGGTGATTTTGCAAAACAGAGTCGTACTTGCCCAATAGTTCTACCAGGCCAAAAAAATTACCGTTTCTGCAATTACCCAATTCTTTTGAATGTCCTCTAAATGCAAGTGAGCGTTCAGCCAAAAGCAAAATTACGTCCAGAAGCCGCTTAAGCAGTTTGCGCCAGAGTTCTTTTTCAGCTTTCTGGTGTGCCTGGAGTTCCCGGTCAGTGGTTAATGACTGTAGTCAGCCTAGTTTGAAGTTCCTGCCAACGTGTCATAACCGTCAGATGCTCGCAAGAATGAGAATTTTCTTCAGCTTTTTGGCTAAAGTCACGAAACCTAGTGAATCCTGTATCCCGGTTGCAAAACGTCGACTTTCTTTGAGGATCAAACAAGAGGCAATCAAAGCAGAACAGCGAACGCAAAGATGCACTGTACAGCAACCATGATCTCTTTTCCTCTCCCCCTGTGGAATTTTTCGTGAAAAACCATTTACGCAACACTTTGCGGCCATCTGCTTGTTTACTGTCATTGAAATCCTGGTTTATATTGACACTAGGGCCAAACTCGACTAGATGGTCCCTAACAGATTGTGACAAAACAAGGGGCCATTTGGCAGGATCAGATCGGTCAAATGCAAAGGGTATGCTTTCGTCGGCTGCATTAAGCGTTTCTTGTTGAACTTGTGATGAAACACCCTCCAATCCCGGCGTAACAGTGAAACTGAAATCATTGGAACCTTGCTCCGCACCCCTTTCACGACAATACCCATCAATCACATCCGCATCGCCCAGTAAAACGTCTTGCTCACGCCGTTCGTTCTCCGAGACCTCAGCAAGGACCACGTGCACGTGCACAACCTCCTCCCTGCAAGCCAACTCCGAACTTTCAACCCTAGCGCGCTTCAAAAACCGCTCCATCGAACCAGCGCACCTCTTAGCCTCAACTTCCCTTGCTTTTTTCTCCTTTCTCTTCTGAAACCCACTTCGTTGAATGCTAGCCATGATGACCGAAAAAGACCAGTAATATGGTATGAAATAACTTTCCGATTTCCTGGTTGATTTAACGACAACTGTATTCTTCGTTGGTTCAAGACAGACTCCTAGATTCAAGTACACTCAAGAAGCAAGAAAACTCACTGAAGTGAAATTAACAAAGTTCAAGGGCAGAGGGTCAAGGGCAAAGGGGAAGCTAAGTAGGGTTGAAGGACAGGAAATGTCAAGGGGAAAATTACGTGAAAGCAGGGCAAGGGAAAAATAGAACTACGCATTCTAAGCATTAAGTGAAAGTTATTAAAGGCGTTATAAATGAATATTTTCGTGTTTCCTTCTTATTGGTTAGCGACGAATATGTAATCTGAAAACCTGTCCCTTTNACGTACCCTGAAATTGAAATGAAACAATAACGAACAAACGTGTAAACCACAATATCAGCAACAAGACAGGTCGTACCTGTATCGCACTGACGATCCAGTAAACCTCTGTTGCCAGCTCCGGAGCCGAAAACCATAGAAGCACTCCCGCCCAGCAAATGCAACGAGCAAGGCACCGCAGCGACCGTCACATTGTTGAGTTGCACATACAACACACCAAAGGAAAGCATTCAGCTACAAAATTTCACCTGCTACATCAGGAAAAACAACAATAAAGGCCCCAATATTTACAACACAAAAAGGTAATATCTGTGCTCATTATTCACTCCAGTTGCGTCGCTACCTGCACAGCCCTGCATGCCACTAGCGCTCCCAGCGAAACGCGACGAACCACGCTGAACACAGAGAAACACAGCTCTCTAAATTGCAAGGGAAAACAATACGACAGTAAAGGCCAACATTTGCAACACGAGAAGGTGAAACCTGTGCTCAGGGTTCACTACAGCTGCGTCCCAACATAAGCAGCCCAGGGCCAGCACGCCACTAGCACCGCCCCCCAAATGCGACGCTCCACGATGAACGCAGAGAAACGTAGCTGTACAGGCCAATTTGCTACCTGCAAAGCTAGTAGCTCTGACCGCCAAACAAGGTGAACCGCAACGAACACAGAGGAACAGCGGGGGAAATACATCTGTAAAGAGTAATTATCTACAACAAAAAAAGAAAGCTGATACCTGTACTCACAAATCAGTGCTCACCCAAATGCGACCAGCCTCTGATGAACGTACAGTACAGGAAAACCAGTGCAGCAAAACAAAAAACAGCTTTCAAAACTACGGTGAATAAAGGGGAAAAGTATTAGTAATTATAAAAGGAGTAGTATATAAATAAACCGTAATAAATAACAAGCACGGTATTACTCACGGAGAATGAATATAAATTCGCATTGGAGAAATGAAGAAACTAAACATACCTGGCGTTCCAATGCACCGCACCTCCGTTGGTACCTCCACAGCGCAGCACGCACCGATCAACACCACACACTAGCAGAGCCCGCAACCCCGACGAAGTGCCGCACAGTACCAGTGCCCGCAATCACTGCAAACACAGCAAAATACTATGAAATACTAATGAGGAATGAACCGCACCTGTTTCAGTACCTCCACAGCGCAGCACGCACCAACCGACACACTAGCACAGCCCGCAATCCCGACGAAGTCCCGCTCAGTTTTATTATTTGTATTTGTATATTATATTAGTTTTATTACATACTATTGTAGTTGATTGTTTATTTATCATGAATACTGACCACTATGCATGTTCAGGTGCCCCTGGAGTTTGGTTTGGCTTTGGAAGGTTTTCCCACACTCCCTGACACGGCAAAATAATTTGGATTTCTGGCTTGATTTGCCCGCGTGTTGCTTCTTCTGCTGGCTTGATCCGCCCGCGTGTTGCTTCTCATGTCTCTGAAGGCTCTCTTTGCAGAAGAACGGCTTTTGGCAAAACTAGAAAAAAAAGTCAAAATAAACATTGAATTTTTTACAGATAGAGAGATAGTAGGTAGAAATATATTGTCATGCGTAAATTGGGTACCAACTAAAATCTAACACGCTTCGTTAATCGTAACGAAAGGGTTTGATTGGCCCTATGCAATGGGTGTGACGAGTTCAAGGAGCTAAGAGCAGGCATATATGGCTACGATCACGTATGTTGTGTGAACGACACTGCCGGAAGCCGATCCTTTAGGCAAAGGCTTAAAAGACGGCTCCTCAAGGGGACTCGAGGGAGTCTGTGAACAGTGTTTCGTAAAGAGTCGTCCAGGGTAATCCATCGCCCCAACCCTTGAGTGTAAAGCACCACATAAGCAGGGGCGTAACCAGAATTTCTAAAACTACACGCACCCCAGCTGCTGGATGCCCCCCCACCTCCCAAAAATATTGAGTACGGAAAACGAATGTTTATTCAGTTTCTTCGTACGCATGTTACACTTGAATCAGCATTTACTATGAAGTCGTCGGTCATTACAGGGATCAAAATCTTTAATTAATTTGTCGACACTGGCAGCAATGTCTCGATGCAAGTGAAGCAAGGCAAGTCTAGTCAGTCGTGTCTGGCCAGTCATATTTCTCTAATACGTTTTGATTCGTCGAAGGCAGAAATGGGCGGATCATGAAATTTGATTGGATCAGATTATGGATCAAACGTTTTCGGTTGATCCGGATCGGATCACGGATCAAGAACCTATATGTTAAAGCTGTTCTAGATCAGTTTTCGGATCAAGTTAAAAAGTAAAATAATATTAATGCTGTTTTTTTTACCCCAAAAAAGAAAATGGACGCAAAAACTGTAATGAAATTTGAGATAAAGAAAAGACAAAACATTTACACTAAAAAATTACTTAAAGTGGGAAAAGGAAAACGAACGGTAGGCCTTTGGACATTTATCTCGTGTAGCTCATGATACAGTCAAAAATTAAACAAAAAGTTCAGTCTGTA
Organism: Leptestheria dahalacensis; assembly: GCA_022114935.1. Lineage (NCBI taxonomy): Eukaryota > Metazoa > Arthropoda > Branchiopoda > Diplostraca > Leptestheriidae > Leptestheria > Leptestheria dahalacensis. The sequence continues at coordinate 40,554 of JAIQCU010000358.1, read as the reverse complement.
TTGTAATTTGTCGGTTCACTGATGCTCTCTTCGTTTTCAGTAGTATCGCTTATAACGCTTGCAAAGGCTTTCAACATATTGAAGGCGTTGTCGGTTACACAGCATCCAACGTCAACGACTGAAAGATTCTGGTCCTCCAGAAACCGTCGCAGGAAATTTTTTATGTTGAATCCCGTGTGGCTGGAAGGAAAATGTTTCAAGCCAAACTTTTGACGGCACAGTGTCCAATCGTCAGTTATAAAGTGCGCTCGAAGGCCAATCACACTCTGGCGGGTGCAGCTGCTCCAGATGTCCATAGTGATGTGGATCTTAGTATATTTGATGACTTTCGGTATGCAGTCCTTAAGATGAATTTTGTGATTGTCCGCCGCTGCTGACAACTGACGTACAAACGTCCTTCGCGACGGCACTTGGTAGCGTTCATCCAGCTGACTGACGAATGACTGGAATACTTCACAATCCATCAAAGAGAATTGCAGGAGGTTCTTAGATACCGTCTAGGAGTAGGTTAGTCAGTTTTTTGTACTTTGCGCTGGTGGAGCTGTAGGTGTTTGTTGGTTTTGATGCAATCATCGACGTAATCAATTGTGTGCCTGACGACTTTTTTGTTGGCCTAACTGACTACTTTTCTTCTTTAAGCTTTTGGTACCGCTTGTACAAGTTCTTGTGACTGCTTCGTAGATGGTGAACGAAGTTCCCGGTCGACCCTCCGCTTTGCTTGAAAGAGACTCCACACTCGGTACATTTCAATGATAACCTTTTACCTGGAAGTGTTGTGACGTCCAGTACAAAAAAATCCGAAAGAATGTTCGGAACCTTCACGTTAGACGCCGGTGTAGATTTTTCCCCCACAGATGTGTCTTCCGAAGAGTCCATGCTCAAATCGTCGTTACTGCGCGCTGCATCGTCACAAAAAATTTCCATTGCATCCATTTTTGGATTGCGTAGAAAAAACGCGGAGGTCTTTTCGCTATTCTGTCAATTTTTCATCTGACCAAACACCAGACCAACTTTACAGGAAAAGCTCTTCAGTTGGGGCATGGCCCCTCTGACCTCCACGCCTCAGTGGCCCACGGTGCAAGGAAAGTAAGTTTTCCATCTAACTTCGGCAGAATTGACCCATTTCCAAGTTACACTTTCGCTTGGTCTTTCCTGGAACCTTTAAGATCGCTCGACAGTTGCAACGTTGACTGGTAGAGTTGCCAAAATTCTTAGGGTGGTGGCAATGCACGGATAAAACTCCTCGTTCATACAAGATAAGGTTTCTGCTATATTTTTAGGGATCTCGTTACAATCCGCATCGTACAGCCTCCACTTTTCCTGCCAGGACAAAACTTGGAATTCAAACTCCTTGTAGGAATACGGAGCGAGATCTTTAAATATTCGTATATATCCTTCAACATTTTCTCTCCGCTTGGCGCGTTTAAATTCATTCTTGTCACTTTTGTGGGCAGTAGGTGCTGGGCTAAAAAGGCCTGTCGTTAAGTTTGCACTTCGCTAGTCACATGATCCAGGAATGGTGTAAAGACGTTCTTTCGGTAATAATAATAATACGTTTCTTCGGTAATACGTCTCTGGATCTTCTGCCGCAGCGTTGCCCTCTTCGTTATGGTTTCTTCGGAAAACACTAACGCAGCCAGCCTCTTCGCTTCCGCATACAGCGCACGAAATCTTTCCTCGGCGTTATCTCGCATCCTCTTTAGAGCACTGATCACTGCGGCAGCCTCTTCAGAGGCTTCAGTTAAATCAATGCTCTCTTTCTGAAGATTCTGATGCAGTAGCTTCGTCGCGCTGAGAACCTCTTCGGTACACACCAAACTTATCAGGAAGTCAAATTTCCTGATGGAAAATAAGTCAACTTCAAACTTTCTGCATCACAGTCATCGACTTCCGCAATCTTTTCCAGACTGCTAACAATGACGAGATATTTGGATTTGAATTCACGCAGGCAGCGTGACTGACTCATCCACGTGGTAGGGGCTGGGGCACGGAGACCGATGTGGTTGTCGGCAGTTTGGAGCCGTCCTCGTCTTCCTCCATTGGAGGAATTAAGCTGTTTAATTCACGCAATTCTTCCATCTACACATTGTGGCGTTTTGCGGACGACTTCAGCGATGCGATGACTTTGCGGCACACGTCGAAAATGTTCGCGATTTGGCGCAAAGAGCACGAGTGCACTAATGCTGTGTTCAAGTTGTGAGCTTTGCAAGGGAAGTAAGCAGCATTAGGGGGCTTCGCTAATATCCTTGCCTGGACTCCTTTAAAGCAACCAGACATGTTGCTTCCCCTGTCATAGCCCTGACCTCGGAGTTTGGTTTCGTCCAAACCCCATGCCTGCATGCGTGCAAGAAAAAGTTCAGCTAGTTTTTCTCCGGTAGTCTCGGGAGCTTCCACAAATTCTAAGAAATCTTCTCAAATTTCAGCTTTTCCGCTTGGATCTTGGAAACATAGCGAACAGCTAGTGAAATCTGCGCCTTGGTGGAAATGTCAGTGGTATCGTCTGCTATTAAGGAGAAGTATTCAGCATTCTTGACGCGCTGGAGAATCTCCCGCTGTATTTGAAGCTGTATTGCTCGTGCTGGTCGATATCGTAACTGCATCGGTCGACTGCTGTGGATCGGACAACTGGCTAATGACCGTTTCCCAACCATCGCTGATAGAGTTTGCTGCAGGATATTCACCCAGAGGACCGTTCGTCGCTGCTTTGGGCTGGTATACAGTTTGAGGAGCGTTTCCCAGTCATCGCTGGTAAAATTTGCAGCAGTAGCAGAGTCTCCTGTATGGTCGTACGATTGGATCACCTGATTGTTTTCCGGTAAAGTACACCTCTCATTGCTGGTGGCAGAGTAGACAACTTCAACTGTCTACTGTGATTGGGTGAGCTGCTCGTCCAGAAACTCGTTTAAGACGTTGATGTCGATCGTGTCGTCAGCATCTTCCGCTATAGAAACAAGGGAAGAACTTGTGTAAAAGTGCGTCACGACCTGTAAGGGGTTCAGCTTGAGTGTCGTCGACATTGGCAAACCAGAAATCTTCAAAATTGTTGAGTATTGTTGACGAGGATTCCCAGTACTCATTAAGAAGGACTGTCCGCCAGGGGGAGGAGGAGGGTCTCCTGTTTTCATGCGCGTTGTCAGGTGCGAACTGCTCACTGTTGTGAAGTTCGTATAGTGAAGAGGCGGGCTCCCCCACATCGGTCGGAATCTTCCCATGGCTGCAGACGTTACCGAACTGGTCTTTAGTCTGCTCTTCTTCTGCTTCTTTGGCTGGTGTTGGCAACTGACCTGCTGCTGCTTCCGACATGTGTTACGTGTGATTTTCTCCCACGATAGAAGAAAGGCCGGCCGCTGGCGGTTGCCCATCCCCCACTGTCGTGGACCTTGGAGAAGAATACTGGAACTCTTCGTTTCCGGCAGATAAAGTGGACGGCTGGATGTATAGTCAGGTTTGATTTTGTAGTGAACTTCCTTCGCCGTTGGGGGAAGTGGATACGTAAACTTTATAGAAATGCTGGTATCTGATGAACAATCAGCAAACGGTGTTCGTTGTGGATGTACTACTCCGTGAATTTGTCCTGACGAAAACAAAAAACTCGCCGAGCGGTTGGTACAAAGCACTGTCCAACTTTTTGGCTGTTTCGTCAGATGTTTTGGCTTTTTACGGTGAAAACGAGCCACGTGCTTGTAAAGCTGGTCGTATGTTAGAGCAAAAAGGTTACAATAACCGGACTGGTACATTTTCGGAGTGAAGGAGAAAAATGGCAGAAGGAAATAAACGGGGTGAGGGGAGGTCTGTCAAAATCTGTGTGGAATTCTAACGGAAAAAGAGTGTGATTTAAAAAAAGAGCAAGAGCATCGCAGTGTCTGATGAGCCACTATTCGTACTCTCAGGAACGTTCCCTGAAAAAGAGAAGAGCGGAGGTCCTCCCCACCATTCCCGTTTTCTGCTCTGCGATATCCGTTTTTTTTCTTCTTTATTTTCTTCAAGAAAAAGTCTTCGAAAAACAAACTTTACAACATCTCCGATATGTGGATATTTGATGCTGTTTAAAACGTTTGTGTAAATAACTGAAGAACCTCCCAGCTTTCTTTGTTTTGATTAGTTGGGTTTGTAGAGAGGGCAGGGGTGCGATTATCTCTAACATACATATATAGCCTCTTGACTCCAGCAGAAAAAGCATGTGTGTCTGGCTTTTTGATAATCTGAAGACTAACAATCACAAAAGAGAAAAAGTGTATAACAGTGAAGTGCTGTGTTTATTTTTTCGTCGAAAAATTCTCTGACAGCAGGAAGTAAATCTAATGGCTGCCTTGTTCAATCCAGACGTTTTTCGTCAACTTCGTGACAGAATTCTTGGACGAAAGACCATTTATGTCAAGGTACGTGATTTACCTTTGGACACACCGCTGCATATCGCATCTATCAAACGTATTCAGCATCCAGATTACGGTACACAAAATCTGTGCACTTATACCGTTTTTCAGTATCATGTAGCGTCAGATTCCGAGGAGTCATGCAGCGCTGAATTTAGCAAGAGTTCCATGCATTTAACCGTCTGGACAGCAACCTCCAGAGAACTGAGGTCCAGTAGCTTCCCTTGTAGAGGCACGATGTACAGCCTTCCTTTTCCTTTCTAAAAACAAGTAAATACTTTGAAGACTTGCTCCTTTGTTGTACCTAAAGCACAATTTATTTACCATCTGACAAGTTCCTCCAATCATACCGCCGTAGCCGACATGCGTAAGTGTCTTGCTATTAGTATTCGTCTTGATAACTTTGTATCCAAAGTTGGTTGCGGCCAGCAATGGGAAGGCCCTGAAGAAAAGACAGTTTGGGTAATATGTAACGTACGACTCGGAGATGTTGCCTATTAGCATAACAAAAATATTTACTTTAATATTTTCCCGTCCACTTCTTCCGACGTATCAGTGCGAGAAAACGCAACCTGCTTACAGCCCAGACGGTGCTGCGCAAGTGCCTGCAATTCGAAATCTTCAGGTGCAGAAGTTGCACCGGAAACGGCCAAGCATACCAGTTCCCTGGCGAATGGTTTCCCGTACGATGAACCTTTTGCAACGTGAAAATCTTCCGGGTTAGGTTTTGGATAAGTCTGCGTTGTGTTTTATTAAAGTTTAACAATCACGAGATACACGGGACACAAGAGCACAGTCCGCTCTGTTGAGTGATTACTGACAAGAACAATTTAAATACTAAGGACAAGGTTCTAAGACTGAAAATTGGTAACAAGCGTTTCGAACGAGGTACAAAAGGAGAAGAGGATATGAGTATCAGTGTCCTGGTCACATATGGGGCGGTCTTCTTATAACCTCGGTTAACTGCCCGGAGCTCTGAAGGGGTCCGTGGCCTTTTCTACCACTTCCCTAGATCTGCACGGCGCATCCCCTCCCTCCTTTTTGAAGAGAAGATTATGAGGATCTTTTCAGGGCCGTTCGCTCCTGCGTTGTGCGTATGGTCTTCAGCACGTCCAATGGGGAGAAAAGGCACCGTGTTGATTCTTCGGTGTTGGTTTTTTTTTGCGGTACACCTCGTGACTGATTATGCAAATCGAATTTTCCCAAGAATTGAAGAAAGGTTTTGTTACCTAATAGTTCCAAAGCCACAACACAAAAGGAAAGACACTGGTTGTTTGGCTACGAAAATTTTGATAAACTAATCCCATGACTAATTTGGAAGAATAAAAGTCTAAAAGACACCAAGGTACCCTATACACAACAAGAAAAAAGGAAGTTCACTGTCAAAATAAATTTTAAAGAAAAGAATTTCAAAACATCAACTCTTAACAAGGCATTCAACATTGTAATTTGACATACTGGATAAGAAAGCATAATTGAAATTGATTATGTCACTCATGAATTCGAATTACAATAAGTTAAGAGGAGAAAAGATTTTTTTTAACTAAAGGTGGACAGGTAGGGAAATGGGGATGTGGTAAAAGGGAAAGTAGTGTAAAGGTGAAAGGGCATTCGGTGTGATCGTTAGCGGGTTGCCATCAACAGCACATCCATTGTACCTGAAACACTGTAACTGATGAGTTTTTCACCTTTCGTGCTTTTCACTAGGTATTTAACTTGGCGCGCACATTTGTCTCTCATGTCACTCTCGATTAGGTTGCATTACTACTCACAGGCTTACATGTAACGAACGAAGACACATATACATTGTCGTTCAATCTCAGTCTTAATATCTTTTTGGTACATTTATTTTTCTGCATAAATTATGAGGAGATTTAGTCGTTTGGTAATTTGCCCCTTTGTCGGAAGAAAGAATTATAGGATTGGTATCTGTCGGAATATCAAACTCACTTTCAATTGGTACAGGTAAAGACAGCTGGGGGTCATTCTCACTTTCTAAAGGGTCGGCTACTTTGGATTCACTAGAATTGGGATTATTATTCTCGAGGGGTTCAGGGACAACACTTTCAGTTTCACTTTGTACAGGGATTTTTACATCATTATCTTCTTGCTTCCTCTCGATATACTTCTTTAATCTATTAACATGAACTACTTTACTCACTTTGCTTTCTTTATCTCGAATAACAAAATTAACGTTTCGAAATTTACGAACAACTACAAAAGGTCCTAGGTACCGTGACTCAAACTTCGTAAGGTTATTCCGGCGTCCAAGAGTAACACAAGGTCTCCTGCTTGAAGGGTTGGTACGTCGCCTGCTCGACGATCGTACTTGACCTTCTGCTGCTCTTGCGCTTTCTCTAGGTGTCTCATCGTAACTTCTTTTGCAGTTGCCCATTTATCCTTGAAGATGGTGACATCGTTCGTGAATAAACGGTAACGAACCGGGGATCCAAAATCTTGCGGATGAGACGCATCTTGTCCAAACATCAGGTAATATGGGGTTTCTCCGAGAATCTCATTCCAGCTGGTGTTAAACGCGAATTGTACATAAGGAAGGTACAAATCCCAGGTCTGAGGGTCTTGTCGCACGTAGGAGTAGAGCATATGAGCCAATGTTTTATTCAAGGCTTCGCAGCACCCGTTGCTTTGAGGATGATACGCCATCGTCCTGTGCGTTATCCCTAACAATTTCATAACTTCTGCGAGCAATTCCGAGCAAAAATTGGTCCCATTGTCCGTAAGGACGTACTCCACTGCTCCGTAACGTAAGACGATTCGCTCAATGAAGATTTTAGCGATCGTGGTCGCTGTTTGGTCTTGCATTGGCGCAATCTCTGCCCACCTCGTGGCGTATTCCCTCATAACTAGGATGTAACGATTTCCAGATCGGGCTTCTGGCGTGATTGGCCCAAGAACATCCATTACTACTTTCTCCCAGACATACCCCGCTGGCGGAACAGGCTGCATCGGTGCTTGCGGCTTGCTTAGGAGCTTCCGCTTTTGGCACGGGTCGCAACTGCGGACATACTCGCGAACGTCTTGCGCCATATATTTCCAGGTACATTGGCGTTTGATCCTTTCAAGAGTTTTCCTGGTTCCAAGATGACCAGCAGTGGCATGCTCGTGGTAGAGTTGAAGAACCTTACTAACTAAACTCGTAGGTACGATGATCTTTCCTTTCTTGCTGGTAAGCAGTCCAGTTTTTGTATCGTAAGGAGCGTTTTCTTGTTTGGCCTTCATGCAATGTTCGTCCTTTAATTGCGCGTCAACAAATTCAGGTACCGTTATGGTACATATAACAGGATTGACTTCTTCCATTACGCTAGAGGGATAATGATCTGAACTAGTCATGGCATGATATGCCGCTCTTTCTCCTGTCGTTCCTTCCCCATCGTTAACGGCCGAGGCAGGATCGGTGCCTGGGTCCATCCTGTTCTCGTCCTGCTTTAAGGCCATGCCTGAGTTGTCCTCGGACGTTTTAATTTCCAAAGGGCTCTGGGTGCGCTCGGTACTTGGCCAAAGTACCTGCTTACTGCCCAGCGGCGGTGAAAGGACGACCTCTGGGGGCGAGGGTTCTAGTCGCGGTATACGACTAAGTGCGTCGGCGTTGGCAGTTTTCTTGCCCGCTCGGTAAATGACTTCGAAGTCGTATTGCTGTAATAGGAGCGCCCACCTCGCTAATTTCCCCGTTGGATCCTTTATGCTACGTAATCATTCCAACGGCTTATGATCCGTTACGACTACAAAACGTTGCGCGTAGAGGTATGGCATGAACGTTTTTACGCAGTGGACTACCGCAAACAGCTCCTTTTCAACTGTGGCCCATCGGGTTTCCACATCTGATAAGTGCTTTGGAGTAAATGCGATAACCACCTCGGTGTCTTCCCCTGGTGCATCCCACGCTGGCTGCATCTGGGCGAGGACTCCGCCGACGGCATAATTTGACGCATCCGTGATTACCAGAAACTTCCGGTTGGGATCCGGGTACCGTAATATCGGACTTGTCATTAACGCTGCTTTTAATCTTTTGAAGGCTTCTTGTTGCGCTGAGCCCCAGTCCCATGCGACATCTTTCTTTGTTAGACTAGTCAGTTCATGTGCGACAGCTGCGTAAATGGATATGAACCTCCTGTAATACCCTGAGAGTCCCAAGAAGGTGCGTAGCTGGGCTACGTTCCGCGGCTCTGGATAGTTTGCGATCGCGGATACCTTGTTTGGATCCGGTTCGATGCCTCTGGTAGAGACCACGTGTCCCAGGAAGAGTAACTTACGTCGAATGAAGTCACACTTGCTTAACTTAAGCTTCAACCCGGCTGCCTTAACTAACTGCACAACTAAACTGATATGCTCCAAATGCTCTTCAAAAGTTTTGGAATAAATTACAACATCGTCAATATAAACAAAGGCACCTTTGTTCATTACACTTCGAAGGATTTGGTTCATAGCTCGTTGAAACGTAGAAGGAGCGTTGGTCAGTCCGAAAGGCATTTGGTTAAACTGATAGGTTTTTCCGTCTACTATTATGCTAGTTTTGTGTCTATCGTCAGGGTGAATTTCGATTCGGTAGAAACCAGAAAACAGGTAAAAGTAAAATAATTAGCTCCATGTAGAGAATCAAAGATGTCGTCAATTCTTGGCAAGCTGTATTTGTCCTAATTGATACTGCATTCAGCTTTCTATAATCACAACACAATCTGATACTGCCGTCCTTCTTTTTAACGGGTATTGTTGGAGAAGCATAAGGCCCTGTTCTATCAGAAATAATTTCATTCGCTAATAGCTCGTTGACCTGTGCTTCAATCTGCGATTTCAGATGGATCGGTATTCGGTAGGCCCGTTGGCAGACAGGCGGTCCTTCAGTCTCGATCCGGTGTTGAGTTATAGAGGTTTTTCCTAAGTCGGACATATTTTTAGCAAAGATGTCTCTATGTTGTACCAGAACATCTGTCATTTTGGCTTTCTCATAATTACTTAGATGTCTCAAGTGGTTTGTGAACTCACTCACTATTACGTCTGACGCAATAGCGGCTGTGCTAATGGATTGGTCTACAATGGAAGCTACCAGCTGATGCTGTTTTCCGTGCCTCTCGTATAAAATGCTGCGGTTCTTTGCAAAGTGACGTTCTGTTCAGATAAAAAGTCTAAGCCTAAAATGCATGATTCGGTTAGAGTCTCTACAACATAGAATGGATGCTGAAATATATGTCCTTCCTTTACCGTTAGCGAGAACAAATACTCTCCTTTTACTGTAATTTCCTGCCCTGAGGCTGTGACAAGTGGTGAATTGGGAGAATGAATCTGTTTTCTTAACTTCTGTTTAATTTGTGGGAACAAAGAGTAATGTAGTAAACTAATTTGCGCTCCGGTACCGATTAGAGTATTAACGGAAAGTTTTCCGAATTTAATTGTAATCCTTAACAAGGATACATGTTGAATGTACAGAGGGTCGAAATCACTAGGCAAAGGGTTAGAACTGCTTGGGGCTAAACGACTTGGTGACCCCGGTTTCTTAGAATCTGACGTCCCTGTCGTTGCTATTTTTAGATCTCGGCCTTCTGTTTCCCCTTTTTCTCCCTCTAACATTTTCTCAAATTCACCTGATAAGTCTTCTACGTCAGATTTACTACACACTACTGGCTGGTTCGCCATTCTAAGTTAACTTTCGCGAAATAATTAACTAACGTAAACTAATCTATTTCTTTTCTAGATATTAAGTTGGTAAGTCGACTTAGCTGCACGTAAATTCTCTAGTTACACTTTTATTCTTACACCTAAGGGTAACTACTTAGTTATTGTCACGGACACCTCCAACTAAATTCTCTTTTCGTAATCTTAAAATCGTAGTCCATCGTAGCCCTTAAATGTAACCTTAGTTATTTCTCCGTGTCTAAAAATACGTAAAGACCCACTCGTACCACGTGCACCCCAACCACGAGAAACCCATAATTCTTTCCTCTCTCGAATGTTCCCACGACTCGCTCCCCCATCGTCTGTCTCCCCAAAGCACCAATCACGAAGCACCACGTAACTAAGACTTCCACATAAAAGATCCGCTCTTCCGCCCTGTCAGCGTCAGAGAGTTATTCACAGTTTTCTGTACCAGTTCAGTTCCCAGTCAGTCCCGTCTTGATCCTGTCAGTTCTTCAGTTCCGTGTCTTCAATCGCCCGTTCCGCATTTCGTGCCTTCATATTTGAACTTCACCGTATCACGTAACTTACCCCTTTCTCCCCGTACTCAGTGTGTGTTTTAAACTTGTTTAATAGTGTGTAATACATAGTTTAGGCATCCAAACTCTGCGTCCAATTACTCTTCTCAAATCAGTAATTCGAACTCACGTACTTTCTCGTCTGTCCGGAATCCCGTTCCGTGACATTATCTATTATATAACGTATTTTTCCTTTAAAGTCTACTGTGAAATATGTATCTAAATCTTTTTTTGTAATTAAACGCTGATATCACTTACACTTTAATCCTTTTATCCAGCTGAATTATTATTTATGCTTAAATGAGCCTAATTCTCACAATATAAGAACATTGTTTCTTAGGATTATGTTAATTTTTATTTGTATAATATTAGATTCTAGAATCTATCGACAACAAAATATCAACACTTACTATTTATATAATGTACAAGGGTTTGTCACATTCGGGGGTATTTTAGTTTGCCGGAAGGGCTAGTTGCCTCTGAGGCTCGGGGCTATTCCGCGTACAAGATCTCTGTGCGGTTCCCCACTGTATACACTTCCAGCATCTGAAGTTGGTCACAACACCACATTCAACCATTACATGGCCCGTTCGATCACAAGTTCCGCACTTGTACTCAACTTTGTGGTAATGGGTTGATAAACTTACGGGTCGTGTTTGTGAATTACTGCGAGAACGCTGTGCGGAATTTTCACGCGTCCTCGATCTCGAGCGTTTATCGTTGTTATTCTGGACACCTCTACCCCTGACCCTTCCTCTCTCGTGCCACGAGTTCGCCTATCTCTTGACGGGGTCCGCCGATCTCCCGACGGAGAACGAGACGCTGCTGGGGTCTTCCTATAGTCCTTTCCGGTGAGTTCCTTATGGTCTTGTTTCGCGAACGAAACACCCCTTTCCTGCTGTTTATCGTTTGAGAAATTACGTCGTTGAACCAAGGCAATTACTTGTCTGTAAAGTTTGTTTTCATCTAGGTCTTTGTCGTCATATTTGCAATCATCGGCAACGGCTTTGGTTCAGTCGTCATTTGACAATTTAGCTCCTCTGCCTCCAGGGCCTTAGCAACTCTATCTTCATAAGTGTCCCTGGTAGAAGCCTTTGATTTCACAACATCAGCAATTTCTTTTCACAATCCTTGCATTAAAACGCCAGTTTTATATTCACTTCGGAAATCATTCATTCCGGAATTTTGTCCATTTGATGCCTCAAAAGCGAAGGCTTTATCAAACAATCTGTTTAACTGAGAAACAAAACTCTGTACACCCTGATCAACGACTTGACGTAAGGTATCTAGCTTCTTCCTAGCCTTTACTTTTCCCAGTGGATCTTTGAAACGCGTTTTCAATGCTGTTTTCCACCCTTTGATATTGCGTTCTTCCTGTTTGGTGCTTTTCAACCATTCGCTATACCAGCGACCCGCTTCACCGGTCAACTTAAGCGGAAAGAACTTCAATTTCTGGTCTGCAGTCCAACCTGCAGTTCGGCTATAACTTCAGCCCTTTCAAGCCATTCACTTACACTGCAATCATTTGTGGCACCAGAAAATTGCGCGAGTTCTTCCAGGGGCTGCCTAGCAGCCAGATCGGCTATGTACGCATAGCCATCATTTTGACCCTGTGTCTGACCACGTGTTGCATCTCTTTCAACTCTCTTTCCAGAGTTCTCCTCGACCTTCGTATTTGGTGAATTATTTGAATTACAGCCACGCTGGTATGACCTCATCTCATTAGGGTAAGCGAATCGCTCATTCCATGCTCTTTCTGCGCCATAATTTCCACGAGGGGTTTTGAAAGAGGGGCTACTTGTCCGGTAACTTCCATTCTCAACGGGGGCTTGCCACCCTCCATACATCTCGCTGGGGTTCGCAACGAACGCAAAAGTTTACGCAAATACTTTCGAATGGATTAGGTTTCCCTCCCTTTCCATACCGACGGGGGTTTTTGGTCTGCGGGGATGCCGCTGTACTTTGGGGAGGAGTAGGAGGCCATATACCCCTCAACCCCGTGGGGTCCGCAACAACGGCACGATTTGGGTCTGGCCATGACCTCGTCCCAAACGGTGGCGTACCCCCCCGTCCCTGTATTCGGGATCGGTGCTATAAAGGGGTATGGGTTCGCGACGCGAACATAGTTCGGTTCGGGCCACTGACCAAACACTGGCAAACTTCTCTGCGCAGTGGTCATTATCGGCGCGCTCGTGTAAGTTACTGTCGTCGTGACTATCGGCGGTGCGCTGTACGGCACGGACGAAACGAAAGTTGGGATGGCTTCCGTCCAAACTGCACTTACGCGAGGACGAGCTCCCAAAACTACAGGCGAAGGGGTTACAGGGGGGGTTCGCCGCGCTAATTTTCAAGGCATCATTCTCTACCTGCCGCGCGCGTTCCTCAGCTTGTTGCCTCCCTTCTACTGCAGCTGATAGCTCGTACTGCATTGTCTCTTTAACTCTGTGAAACTCCTGCATCTGGCTACTAATCGCTTCTTCTTTTTCTTGCCACATTGCTTCAAATCCCTTTTTCATCTTTTCAAATTCGGACATCACTGCTCGTTCGGACTCCTCCTTTTCCTTTTTAATGGCGTCCATCTGTGCCATCATGGCCATGCGTTCATTCATCAGTTGAGAGTACTCAATTCTCATCTTTTCTTCCAGTACATTTCGGGATGCAAGAATTTCTTCTTTCTCTCTCATTACTGCTTGTACGGTTTTACGTAACACTTCCATCTCCATTATTTGCTGCTCCGCTCGTGCCTTACTTTCCATTAAGTTGGAGCTCAATTCGGCATTCTTTGAGGCTGCCATTTCTACTGCTTCTTTCTTTCTCTGGGATTCTTTCTTAAGGTTCTCCTCCAGTTCATTCACTTTAATTCCTGCCTGAGTGATTGATTGATTTCTCCAAGAAACAGCTCGCTCTGCCTCAGTTCTGAACTGGATTAACTCGGCTTCCTTTGCCTGTGCTGATTGTTCAGCAACTAATACTGCCTGACTCGCCTGATTAATGATCAAATTATTCGTTTGTACAATAGCTAACCTAGCAGCTCTTTCCTCGTTTAAAACTTTTTCCTGAATGGAACTTTGTTCGCGGGCTTGTACTAAACGCTCATAAATTCGATTATACAGTTCAGCCCACTTTTTACATTCCTGCTGGATCCTTTCGAGTTGAAATTGGTCAACTCTGGCCCTCACAGCCTTCCCGGAAATTCGCGTGACAATAGCCTTTGAACTTTCCAAACGTTCGTTTGCCTGACCCAGGGCTACTTCAAGTTCAGTGACAGAGGCTATTTCTAGATTTTCAAGAAGTTCAGAGGGGGAACGGATAGCTTGTCTTCTGAAACTTTTATCATATGGTGAACCTGAAATAAATCGCCTCCGGCGATGTGGTGATTTGTCTATTTATCGAACTGTCGTTGTGTCGACGATAGTAAACTTGAGTTAATTCTACTGGAACAGTGGAAAAAGAACGAGAAATGGAATTGTAGAAATTCAAGTCTGTTACGTCTGGAGTCGGTACGGGAGTCGGCACGTTTTCGTCATCTACTGAAATTGACACTAACTCTCTCGACCACAGATCAAGTATAAACTAGATTGATCCCCTCCTTCTGAAAGAGGTGGGCGAGTTAGTAGCGGCTTCCACTACGAAGATGGCTGCCTCAGCCCATATTTGGCATACAGATTAGGCTCCGCCTCCGAGGGGAGCCGGGTTTAGACAAGGGTTCAAGTCCGCCACCAGGGTCCCCGTGTATTGGGATACCCCGTTATCCATCTAGTATATTCTATATCTGTGCTCTCGACATAGGCAGAAGCTGTTTGCAATTTATGTCGTCGGAGGTCTCCATTTAGGAATCATGTTCCTACCTTTGCTTAAAGCCAAAAACGGTAGGAGTCGTAGTTGGGGTTGTTCAACGCGAAGATCTCGACGCGTTGTTCGTCAATTTCGGGTTGGTCTGGAAGTTCGCAGTCGATTCTACTTAAAGAATCGATCCTGGTCAGGGCACCAAAAATGCAACGTGAAAATCTCCGGGTTAGGTTTTGAATAAGTCTGCGTTGTGTTTTATTAAAGTTTGACAATCACGAGATGTATTACTCGGGACACAAGAGCAAAGTCCACTCTGTTGAGTGATTACTGACAAGAACAATTTAAATACTAAGGACAAAGTTCTAAGACTGAAAATTGGTAACAAGCGTTTCGAACGAGGTACAAAAGGAGAAGAGGTTATGAGTATCAGTGTCCTGGTCACATATGGGGCGGTCTTCTTATCACCTCGGTTGACTGCCCGGAGCTCTGAAGGGGTCCGTGGCCTTTACTACCACTTCCCTAAATCTGCACGGCGCACTTTCAAACGAAGAAAATGCTTGAAAATTACTACATTACAAGGCGAAAACATGTTTCTTACCCGAGGCCTGTACATTGGTTAGCGAACGTGTTCTTCGTTGCTGAAGTATGCGGTTGCC
The DNA here is from genome assembly GCA_022114935.1 of Leptestheria dahalacensis. NCBI lineage: Eukaryota > Metazoa > Arthropoda > Branchiopoda > Diplostraca > Leptestheriidae > Leptestheria > Leptestheria dahalacensis. Next base: position 25,530 of record JAIQCU010000358.1, on the reverse strand, counting down.
ATAAACAGACAAGGCGACGTTGGCCAACGAGGTTGGAAATCTGCTGGGGCCCGGCTGCCCAGCTGATGACGGGCCTGGTACAGGGGGTTGCGCAACGTTTGACGATGAAGCGCGAAGCGCTGCCCAAAGCTGCTTCGTTTTGGTCACCTGTTTGTGAAAATAAGAGACTTGTTAGCTGAAGAGCATCTTCTATTTGTTTCGCAGAATGGCTGTACCTTGAGTTGGCTGCCTGTTCATTTCCTGAGCTTGATCTCCAACCACTGCACGCGTCAGTTGACGGAGAAGTTCAGCAACCATTGGTACGTTCAAAGCCGGCGACTCTCTGTTAACAGAGTTATCCATTCCTGAAGAATTTCAGAATGTTGATACGTGCAGCTGCTCAGTAACTTCATTTTAGGAATGTAAACTGCTTGATGTTGGCTTCAACCTAAACACTGTACGACATATTTGTACACTATGGTTCGAATCCTTGCTATTCTATAACAGGCCCCTTCCGTCATAGCTATGTTCTTATATCTGTAGAAGCGAAGGATTGTACGTAACACGATTTTACTGGTATATAAAGCTACATAATTAACCTATATTCCATATAACCTATTCTAGAGATGGGCTTTTTTAAATACCTACATGCACATGTAAACTACCACTTAGTTTTCTAAACTATCTGGAACACGCGTGCTTCCTTCCAGAACTATAGGATCGAAAAGCGCTCAAGAAATAAAAAAAAAAAAACACATACATAAGTAAGAGAAAAATACTAAATCACGTTCCAGCCCGAGGATTCGTTTACCTGAAAGCTCGGATTGTTATAGACTTAAAACTGACTGGAAGAGCCTGCGAAACATTCAAGACCACCGCTGCACACAATAAAACACGTTGCTGGACTCTCGCTGCCAAACACACGCTACTCACACATGGGCCTCACGGCGTCATCTGCCCCCCTCAAAAGGGTCTACTGGACATAATAAGAAAGGACTGTTGTCCATAGACCTAAGGCCTAGGTTGACTCGTGCAAAACACTGTGGTGACCAACCTTGGGAAAACGTTGAAGCTTTTTTTAGAAATGATAAAAGTTGTAATTTATTTGACAGCACTACATAATACAAATCTTTTAATCGCGTTTGCATTCCTATTTCTATACGAACTTGCGGAACACGATAGACTTTTTCTGTCGTATGCCGAGTTAAAACTGAAATTATGAAAAATAAATCCACAGGTGGCGCTCACGCACAGTATTTTCTTCCAGGGTTTTCCGCTACTGCTGCGAAACGTCAAAGTAAGTTTGATTATATTTATAAATATCAGTTCACTTAAACTATATTGGACTCTAAACCCTTGACTGCGCAGTACTTTGGAGTCTGGGATTAGTGGCCGATGCGGAACTAATCCCTTATAATCAACAGAACCAGTCTGGCCGCTTCCGATTGGTCGGGACAAGTTGGGCGACTTGTCCCGACCAATCAGAAGCGACCAGACTGGTTCTTTTGATTCCTGTGACAGCAGTGCGGTGCGCACCATCTCCTGGCGCTGCTATAAATGCAAGCGATTTCCTTCAGTTCTCTTCAGTGCTTCCACTTTGCAGAGAATTTCGCTTTTTAAGCGAAAACGACGTGTCAAAAGAGAAAAAAAAGAGAAAAAACGAAAATGAAGAGAAAAATGGCTTGTTCATTAAAGTTTATGCAATATCATGTAGGTCTTAGTAGAACACACAATTTACATTCCAATCGAGTCAAGTCACTAGAGATTAAGGTCAGCGGAGTTACGGAAGCACAACGTTCCAGTAACTCGGATTAAGTCGGATTAAGTCTATATTCCAACGAATCGTTGAATCAGCACTTTTCCAGACTTCTAGAAATATTCTTTCTTGACTTGAACAATAAACGGAGGTGTTTTCGAACCTGGGCTTCGTTTTCTTGTTCAGTCATTCCAGCGCAAGCTTGATTGCCGATTCAAAGTTAACGAAGTCTTCAAAGTTGTTCTCAAAAACCAATAGTCTTTTTCAAGACTCCTCGCGTTGTTCGCAATCGCAATGTTCTCAAACGATGTCGAAAGTGATTCGGGCGATCCCTATAATACTCCTGTAAAACGTTCACGACTGTCTTCGGGAGCTGCAAGTACAGGTAAGTCAAATACTGATATATTAAAAATGTGTCGCTTCATACGAAATTTTTATATTTAAAATCACTTGCAACAAAATTGAAATCTCAGTTAAGGAAAACATGATCGAGGCGGGCTGGCATTCTGTTAATCATTGGTCCATTTTGAATAAAACGATCAAAGATCAGGAAAATTCGTATTCAATAACGACAAAACAAAAGGATTTCGCAAAGCATTTGAACAATGTTAAAGCATCTGCCACTGTGAGTGACTTAAAAAATGCCAATAACAAGTGATGTGATGAGTTATTTGACGATTTTTCCAAGAATACATACGTTTCGTAATTTGTTTTTCATTGACGTGGAAATAGTAACAAGTGTAAATAATGAAGATGACGCAAATGAAAAGGGAAGAAATTGAGAGAAAAAGTCGAACTCTGAAGCGAAAAAAAGAGAAAACTAGAAAATCCAGGAAAAGCGAAAAAAAGCGAAAATCGCGCCGCCAAGTAGAGAAAGTCTGAATTTGAAAGTGGAAGCACTGGTTCTCTTTCATTTGCTCAGCTACTGAAGTCCGAGACAGTCGCATTTGTAGCTGCTGAAAGGCGCCCCATTGGTTTTCGGTTTACACATTTGAATTAGGTCTTCTTTTCGGTTGTCGAGTTCGGGACGCGTTATCGAGAAAAGGTTCCCTGGTCGTTTGTTGGTTGGTTGTTATGGTCGTTTCCTGCGGTTGGTTTCTGAAAGAGTTTTGTCGTTGAAAGAGGTTGCTTCATTGCACTTGATACACAAGCTTTCACTTGCTCTGGCGTCATTCTTCTCACAGGAACCATGGCAAACCCTGTAGACCATTGTTGGGAATGTCCTTTCGATGCTCGCCAATAGTATCTAGTAATAATAGTAGTAGTAATAGTAGCTAGTTTGTGAGCGTACTGGATCGGGGCTGGTACGTTCAACGTACCCTGAAATTGAAATGAAAAAAGTGACCTGATTGTTTCCTGCAGTTCCAAGGCTACTCGTTCAGCAGGATGCAGCGAACGTGCCTTCACCGGTCTCGTTCGTATGTTTTGGGTGCCGCTTCTTCGACCATGTCACAGGGATATCAAAACAAGAGAGGGTTTTTCGGTAGCAGCAAACGACACAAATGCGACTGCGCTTGACAAACGAAGTGGGTGTTTGACTCGGTTAAGGCGAAGGGGCCGTCTCTCGCATGTCGTCGCGTCATGGCGCCGTCGTTCCGCAACTGAAATGTCTCTCATGACTTTGTCTGAAAATGGAAAGCGTTCGTCGAGACCTATTATTTCATACGTAACAGCATATATGGATACTGTGTACGGAGTCCAAGTACTCCGATGGAGTACTGCTGTGTACCGGCAACCGGAACACCGCCATTTAGAAGATGTATAAAAAGTACTGGTAAATACCATGGGTTCGCAATGTGCAATGCAAGAAATGGAAATGGAATCCGAATTTTACGAAACTGAAACTGGAAAGTTAACTAACTGGAATGAAGATCAATTCACTGGAATCTTGAAAAAGGAGTAAATGGAACGCGTGTGAAACATGATTAGAAAAGAGTCAACCGCCAAATTCTACAACCTATATTCGCCATTTCCCAACACCATTAGGGAATATAGTGCAATAGCAAATGGCAAACAAAGCTGTGGAGATAGTCAGTCACATAAATTTCGGCTCGGATCGAGACTCTCCAGGAAACCGACTTGTTCTAAACAAACCAACGACAAAGTATGGCTTATCTTACAAGGCTGTGAAAGCAAAAAGAATCACTGCAATTCAATGTGTCACTTTTTCATTCTGTTATCTATTTCTATTCGAACTAATTACCTAGAGAATCAAAATCATGAATTAAATCAAATCTATTGCCATCATTATAAGAACTGCTTCTCGACAATTGTATTGTTGAGTAATCAACAAAACAGAGACAAAGAAATGGAATTTTCAATGAAAATGACACAAAGTAGAGAATTGTTGCTTTTACAAAATACATGTTGGCAAAAAAACGTGCCAAGCGGAGTCGAATGCCCCGGAAATGTCAAAGAAAACACAGACGGCGTGTTGCCGTTTGCGAAAGGCTGTTTCAATACGTGATGTCAAATTACTGATAGCATGTACGGCAGATTAGCTTTATTGAAACCGAATCCTGGCTGTTTTCCAGGCAGTTGAGAAGTACCCTAGCTCGATGCAGGAGTTGAACAGGAGGAGAATAATGTTCCCGACGTAAGGGAGGGCTTTTTGAAGGACGATTGGGGCGATGTTATCTGAGCCCGGGGCCTTGAAAGGTTAAAAACTCATGATTGCTTCTGATACGTCAGCTAAGGTTGTGTGTAAACAGTCTTTTTTTCTTGAAACACTTAAGGTGTCGGATTTAAGCAACTGCCCAATTTTGTTTCTTGTAGCTGTGTGATGTTTCAAGTCCTCAGCAATTGGGTCGGCTGGGCAAAATTTGCTTAAGAGAGTTTTCGCCACTAAAGAAGGTGAGCAGATGTGCCAGTGGGGGATCGGATGGCAGAGGTTAGCTGATTGGTTGTAGGGTTTTTTAGTATTCTGTGAATGGTACGCCACGGATTGGCATTACAGTCTTTAGAAGTAAAACGAATCTAACTCTCTAATTTAGCTTTCTTGATTAATTTTTGTTCTAAATAAAAGGATGTTGCCTCTTGAAGAACGGTAGGGGATTGCTGAGTCTGCTCGTTGAGGAATTTCTCGCGAGGGCTCCTAAGTGCATTTCTATTTAGCATTGAAGCTAGTGAAGTAGGCAGTCGACTAACTTTCGTGAGAAACTGGATGGTATCATCGATATCTTTAGTGCTCTGTAATGAATTATTAGGTAGGCTGGAGTGCTCGCGGCAAGGATCTCTTCAAACAGTTTCCAGTTAGTTCTTTTATAATTAATTTTAGTTGGGAGTGGGAGATGCAAGGCTAAATGTAATAAATGGATGATCGGAAAGGGATGGTTCTGGAATAATGGCCCAATGTAAAACGTTGCTGAAAAGGCGGGAGCCTACTAGGGATAGATCAGGTGTCCCAGGTAAAAAAAAACTATAGTCCAACTATAGTTAGCTCTAGTCCAACTATGGTTGGAATCAGATGCTCTCCACTATAGTTGGACTATAATATTTTGGGACCGTCAACTATAGTCAACTATAGTTTAACCATAGTTGGCAACTATATAGCCAACTATAGTTGAACTATGGTTGACTATAGTTGAGCAATATAGCTGAACTATAGTTAGACTATAGTTCAGTTAACTATAGTTCAGTTAACTATAGTTCACCGCAGTTTTCAAAATTAAATTAGTTTTAATTAACACTATGAAACCAGTTAAAGGCTTTCACGAAAGGTTCTGTATTATTTGCCACACGGAATGACTTTTTGATTGCGACAATGTTTAATAAGAAAATATTGTTAAATTTGGCAAAGTTATGTCACAACTTGATATAGACTTAGATTGAAAGGGAAAAAACTTGGAAAATTGGTGCTGGCCCTGATGACTCGATAGTTATCTTTTCTTCGGCCGGGAATTGGACAACTTCTGCCGTAAAGCAGCATGGCAAATGCCTTTCGCCCTAGGGTTGTTCTTGAGCCCAGGAAAGGCATCCGTAATAAATCCTGCAGGTGTAATGTTTTGCTTGTAACACAGAGGTTGTATAACAACAACAACAAAATATGTTTACCACAAACAAGAACAATGGCGGATTTAGCCATTGGCCGTCTTTTGAGACTTCCCTGACAGTGGTTATTGTTGACTCCAGTGATGTTGTGGGTCTCCAGGTAGGACTTTGGAAAGATCCCAGTCAACAGATCCGCAGCGAACTTCCCTGAGGTTTCGCGACAAGCTTTCCACAGGACATCATCAATCGTCGTTAGGTCGGGCTCACAGTGGAACTATATTCATATTGAAAGATTCGTGAGTCGGGTGCTTTACGGGTGTAGAAATTATATATCGTACCGGATCGATCAACGAATCTCCGTCTACTTCAAGTTGTTCATCGTCAACTGCAAGTGGATTTAGGTTTTAATGTTTGTTAAACAGCCCATTCGAATCATTGACTGTAAGGGAACAGCAGCTTTAGACGGGTATGTTCTCTCTTTCCTTTGCAAGTTTAATATTTATACCTTTAACTCGGCGACCGATTTCGTAAAATCTTCTGCTGCAGTGAGAATCTTTGCTTGGTTGGACTCAATCGCCTCCAGTCTTCGATCAAGTCTGCGGAGATATTTGTTTTCAACCATGACTCTTTTTGGGGTGCCGCAGTAATCTTGAGTTTCGGCCCGAGTCTCTGTAACCATAACCTGCAAGGAAAACACAGCTTAACAAGTTGTCATCCATCTAACTCTGAAAAGTTGTTAAAATATACCTCATCATCGTTTGGCATAATGCCGTACTCGAGACTGCTGAAACCGGGCTGCTGTTGTTCTTGCAAATTGCCAAGATTAAGAAAAACTTCCTGTTAAATGTTGCGTGCAGCTATTGTATTTAAACGCCATATACCTTCGATGATTCTCCGAACAAATCATCCGGCATGCGTTGAGGTGAAGGTTGCACAGAGTGAGCTGCACCAATGTCAGGTTCTTCCCGCTGGGATCCGCTGCGTAGTTGTTCTGCAAGTTTCTATGTGAACACGAACAACGATACATGCAATATACGATAACCTATTACAGCAAATATGCATATGTACCTGAAACACATCAAGGTGCTGTTTTAACTGAAGCACCTTTTTCTTTTTCTTGGAAAGTTTCGGACGCTGTGGAGTTACGATCCCGGCATCAGTGTTGTCATCGTATTCTTCATCTGACCTTTGTAGTTCTTGAGGTTTTCTCTTTCGTCGCTTTGTGGGTTCTGCCGCCAACTCACCGCAGTTTCGGATCTTCTCAATATCGCTGTACTTTACCTTTCCTTCGCAGAATTCCTTTTCAAGTTTTTTTTTTTCAGGTACGATTCATTTTGTAGAAAAACACACAAAAATATACGTTATTACACTTCAACTTTATTTAGTGTGTGTTATTGGAATAAATACAACGTACCATGAAGAAACATAATTCGTGCTACAAAACGCTTCCCCTTATCTCGACCACGATTCCAAGCTACCTCGTAGCGAAATTCGTAATCTACGTCCTCAGAAGTTTGTATCACTTTGTCCACAACATACGACACCGGAACCAATGTCAGTAGTCGTTTCGTCATTTTCCTCACAAAACTCAAACAACGCACACAACTTTGAATCCGATTTGGAACTCGCTTTGCGTCCAGCCATTCCCTCGTAACGGTATCAGAAAGAGCAGCAAACGAAAGCAGGAAACACAAAAATGATTTTCGTGACAATGCGTGCACGCCACGCGGCCGTTAACAAGAAGATCAACAAAGACGAAGCCGCCCGTTTCAAATTGATGCGGCGTTGCCATAGTTCCTTAATACGCCTTCACATGATGATAACTGTAACCTAAATTTAAGAATATACATGATTATTATTGCTATTACGTTCAACTAAATTATAATAAACTAAAGCTTATTATGCTCCATATTTTGGTTTAATGTATTTTTATTCTATTTTCTTTTCAAATGTGTGACAACGCTGAACTGATTGTTGCCACCAGCGTCATTCACTGGTGGTGGTGTTGGAAGACGACGGACGATTCCACTCTGTGTGCCAAGTCGTGCGGAAATTTTAGTGAAATTTTTCAACTTCTGTAGCATTGTTAACAAGAAATGAACGAAAGTTCCGGCATAGAAAGACCCAGACAAAGTTACAAGTTAACTCCGCTTTAGAAAAGTGAATCTATGCGTGATGCCGGGGCCGCCGGGACCATAGTTAAAAAAAAACAACCGCCAGGTGGCGCTGCGGTCGCTAACTACGCATCTTACTGGCTTTGGCATATGACCCCAAGTGCTTATTCTCGCTTTTATCACGTGAAATGTATTCAAAACTGAACATTGCTTCGTTTAAACAGCATGCAAAGTATTGTTTCTTATAGCAACATTAGTCTTTAGCAATTTTGTTAGTGGAAAAAATTTGAAATTAATTATTGAAATTAATTATTAAAAAATTGATAATAATATAGACACAACTGGTTTATTCGGCTTTCTGTCATCACTCGGCGCGTATCACTGTTAGACCAGGACAATTAAAGACAAAATCAAATTGACTTGTGAGGACAAAAGGAAAAAGGAAAACTGGAAAAGGAAAAAAAGGCAGGTTTATATGATCAAATATCATCACGCGTCAGGGAGGTGGACCGGCTGTTGACCAAACGAATATTGATGCTGGTTGCAAGAATATTCTTGGTAAGTTAACTTACTCAAAGGTTAAAAAATGGAACTAGGGAAACTGTTTCAAGTTCGACAAGGAGAAGAAAAGATGAGGGAAAATTACATGACGCGAGCACAACAATCACACATCTGGTCGGCCGCACAACCTTGAATCACAGTAATTTTGCTTGCTTATTGCATGCATGAGTTTTATTGCTGATTGGATCAAGGAGTTGACGCTTTCGCATCTTTGCCAGAAAGCGGAAACGCAGGACTAGGTAGTCGTAGACTATGTTAGGCCCTAATTTTTCACTATGGGCATCGCAGCCAACTCTCGGCAGGAGGCCGTCCATACAGATGTTCGCGACAATCTCCATGAACGAGTCTTGTGCGAAAATGTTGTTATTTTGGCAAAATGTCACAATATGTCCCTCTACTTCTCGCAAAAGATTAAACATGCTTGTCGCAGCAATTTTGAGCCCCCCTTTGTTTTAAATACTAGTCAAATACTGGGCACTTGTGTTCTCTGGCAGTATTTCGCTCTGAGATTCCATTGCGTCCTTGAAATTCTGACATTTAATCCAAGGACGTTTGCTAAGCAAGTAACCACATAAATAAAATACCACGTTGTCCGACAAGCTTGCAGCCTCCGGCTCGGAATTTTGGTGCTCCAGAGAGGTCTCCTGCTTCAAATGACTGAATATGTCCTTCAAAAGGACGTCCTTAATTTCAGATCGTAGGGCAATCTTCTCCTTCGACTTCGCCTTCAAACCTTCCAGCAAGCAGTTCTTGTAAGAGGTGAGTAGCTCTAACTTCTCGGCAGAGTCCACGTTGGCACCTAGCACTCGTTTCGTTGGATAGTACACTGAAAGGAGTCGAAAAAGCTGCAGGAACGACGTCACCGTTGGGTGGTCATTAGCTCCTCCAGATGCACGTATGAGACCGAAGAAGCGCTGGAAAGTTAAATAGCAATTTTTACTAGAAATAATAATTGGAAAAAATTAAACCTTACTTCCAAACAGTCCTGATTCAGTCTGCCAGTGAGCACCTCTTGACACTGCTGGTCCAGTAACAGGTCCGTAACTTCAATAGAACTGTATAAGGTGACCCTAAACCGCTCCAGAGTTCGTTGGGAGAGGAAAGGTGTATCAGTCCTGGGCTCGTCAGAAATATCGGATGTGCTCTCGCTGCTTTCGTCAAATTCTTCATCGTCTTCGTCGTTTAACTGCGTAACGACTGCCATCTCAGTTTCTTCCAGGACCTGAATCATGGAGGTTAAAACCTAGGAGTAAGGGTGACAGTAAGAACAATGAATGGTACATACGTCATGATTTGCAAAATCAATTACCTCCTTTTTGTTGCTCCAGTTTTCAACCGTGATAGCCGACTTTGAGGAACGTCCATTTAGCACGTCAAACGTGTCGTTGAGCAGCTTGCACAGTTCTTCTGTTGCCTCGCTTCCCGTGAACTGCTGGTTAATTCGGTCATCAGGGTAGTTTCTGTAGAAGGCGAGTGCGGATGACACTGAAGAAGAGAAGATCTAGATTGAAGAAATATGTGTATCAAGGTCAAGCGCAGATGAATGCACAGTATAGAATGTATATGCATAGTACCTGAACCGCAAGTCTCACGATCATTTTTTGAAAACTGGTCGGGTAAAGATGGGCCACGCGAAGGTTCGGGGCTGCTCGCAGGTGGTAGAAATTTTCAGTTTCAATCTTGTACAAGCTTTCCAGAAAATGGAAATTGACTTCCTTCCCCTGAAACTAGGATAAATAATATTGATTTTCATGTGAACTTGCACATAAGCGACTTTAAATTCTACATCTATTACATAGATAATTTACTTTTACATTTTGTTCAATATTCAAGTATTTACATCACAATAGGGACTGACGCTTTTATGTAGAACTGGTAAGTTGCCTAACCTGGACTAATTTCTTTTTAAAAAAGAAATTTCGGATGCACTTGAATATGTGTGGAACGTCTGACAGGAAGAATATATCGGCATTCTCTCTCAGGGGGTGGGGCATTTTGTTAACAATGTTGTCAATCTTCCCGCTGACTCCACACAGGCTCCAGAGTGTAACGTTTGGTTGTGCACCATCGCATACGGCCGTAAGGACACGGGCATCATGGATCTCCAGACAGATGATGGCTTCTAGAAGTAGCCTGCGTAACTCCTTCCCTGGAGCAGCGCCTCTAGTTGCAAATACCGCGAAGGGCTGCACCCAAGTTCCATTAGTGAACGAAACATGAAAGCTAGGGCATGATCCGCCAGTTAGGTTCGGGGGTCATCTGCTCAGCGTCATTATCGGGCGGATTTTGACCCAAATCGACGAAGCCGTCGAAGGTGAGGGTCCCTGTGTTGAACGAGATGTCCTTACTGATGGATACTTCGTAAACACAAGGCTGCCGTACCGTTCGGTCTCCGACTTCGTGCTTAGCTGCCGCTGAATTACTTCTAGGGCGAAGCTGTTAAACCCGAACTCGCACGACATCCCGCTTAAAATTCTGCGTAAAGTAGCTGGATGAGGCAGTGGAAGGAGTTGCGATTGTCGGAGGTGGTCGTAAGCACTTCGACTCTTGATGCGAAGCAGTAGACACTCAAGGAGCCAGTCTGATTCGTACCTTATACCCCGCTTGTCCTTAGCAGACACCTTCTGCATAATCGCCTGCAAGGTCTGCTTGGTCTATAAAGAAGCGTGGATATTGGTCAGTATTTTCACAGGATCACGTGACAAGTAGATGACGTTACCTTTTCATCAGCCTTTTGTAGGAATACATTAATATTCTCCTTATCGTCTGCTAAAAGCTTTCTTCGTAGTTCACCAGCCTTGGTCTTCCATTTCTAAATTATACGTTCAAAAAATTACTTGCTATGCTAGTTTGAATTACAAAATGACAGGTTTTACGTTACGTTCACGCATACTGTATTGCCACGGATTAAAGAGAAGAGTTTATATTAATTTCTTTTAATTGCGTCCCAAAGCGGGTATCTTTGTAGGTATATATAAGCTTTGAAACTCTGAAGAAAAACATTCAAGGTCGTAAAAGACTGAAAAAGTGGTGTAGCCTGGGAAAACATTTCTGGTGAAGTGAAAAGAAATGGCGATCGGAAACAGTTACGTAGAAGCAAACAGGGCTGTTGTGTAAGTAAGTTGCTGAAGATTTGTGCACTAAAGTTGAAAATCAAATCGTAACAGAAATTATTTTTAATGGCCGTAACAGGACTGTCGGCGGCAAAACTTATTAGGGAAATAAAATTATTTCAAGCACAAATACTGTGCATCACGGACGAAATGTGTAGGGGTGTGTTTCAAACGATGTCATCCTCGGTGTTATACCTTAAGCTGAGAGTTTTTTCGTTTGTAGGATTGTTTCGTTCTGATCAGTTCTGAACGTTGGTGCCGCGCTTTCTTCCTCATGTCGTCGATCGACAGGAACCGCAGGTTTGCTTTGGCATGAGTTCGTCTGGTAAGCTGGAGTTTTTGTCGCCTCAGCTTGTTGAGCACCACCTTTTTAAGATTGGCACATGCTCTACATGGGCGAACAAGCCCATCAGGTTCAAGAAGAAGTCTGCAACGGTCGGAGCGCCAACATCCTCCTTCACGGGTTCCATTCTTTGCGGAAAATGTAGAACGAATCAGCGATCCATCAAAAACTGCTGAACAGATTGGTCTTCTGTGAAAGTCCTGGACAGCTTTTTCCACATCATCCAAGGTCCCGAAAGAGGTAGTCAGATCGTCTTCAGCAAAGCGTTGGCCTTGCACGAAATAAGCCATGCTGTTATTGGTCACGTTAACAACGCACGACTTCAGTAAGGCCGGAATTCCTCCGTCTTTGGTTGTGACTTCACTGCACACGTATTCAAATGGCGTATCCCTTGATTTCTGCCATTTCCAAGAATCAGTAGGCTTCATCAGGTTCAAGAAACTTTCGTACAGATTGGGTATGGCGTCAAAGTCGTCGCTGGTAGCTACGATTTCGTCAACAGCGTTCTCAGAAACGGGGCTGTTTGAAGCATGATTACTGCTACCCTGGTCTATAGAAGCAGCTTCAGCGGGGACGACATCTACAGAAGGACAGATATCTTCACACGGCATCAGAGCTTCGGGGTTATCCTGGCTAGGACAGATATCTGCGACAGGAGCTTCACGTGGAATTGTGTCTTCAGAAGTTTCAGCAATTTTTCTCCTCTTTGGTGTCCTGCCTGTTCCAAGAGTGCTTCGCTGTTTTGGTGCTGGCCTGCGATGCTTCCTCGTACTTAGGTAGGATGGCAAACCTGAAAGGGTATTGAAGATTAAAAATATAACCATGATAACAACATTCAGTCAAAGTTATTGCTGGTTTTGGACGACTCCGGCTCAATCTACCTTCAAAAATGCAAGGAACAGCTCCAGGTGCTAAAGCCCACCGCTGACGAGGTAACCGAACAGTTTCTCCATTCACTTGGTGAACATCTTCTTTGATAATGTCTTCCTCCACGAAGTGTTAATCACAGACTTTGCAGTAATGGTCGAGTTCCTTGTCTGCTCTAGAAATGGCTCGTTTCCACTTGGCCAAAAGTTCTTGGTCCTTCGGCGCACGGAATAGATGACGTTTTTCCCGACAGGTTCGAGTACCACCATTGCACCCAGGGACAAAACAGTTCGAGCTGGGATACCGAGGCATGTTAACTGAAAAAGAAAAAAACTAAGTCTGAATACAAGTCAATTAAGACTGTTTAGCAAACCCAAAGCTAAGCCAGGCCAGGCTAAGTACTAAGCCACAAACCATTCGTGTCCTTCAAATGTACCTTAGTCGAAAGATAATGTCACAACAAGCAACTGTGAAACTTATACGCCTCTATTAACTGAAGACCAATCTTTCCTGTACGTAGAGTAAAACTGCGTAACATATAGATTTACCTTCGGATAAACGAGTCAGAAATAATCCCAGAGAGAACGCAGTCCATCTTACTTGCAGTGTTTTGATGCGTAGTTAGCGATCTGAGCGCCACCTAACGGCTACTTGTTTTACTACGGCCTCGGCATCACGCATGAATTCACTTTTGGCGTCCCAAACCCCATTGAGTTCACACTCCTTCTAGTTCCTGTTACAAGCAATACCTGAGGAGCATCACCAAAAAATACCTAAACAAACGCTTCATGCTCGCAGACGAAGGGAACTTTTGACACAAGTTAACAGTGTTGCTGTTGATGTTTCCCACATAATAAGCAAGTAAGTTTTCGAAGTGTATTACTAGTTCTTTACTTTATCAAATAAGAAAAGGTTTGTTAACTTTTTCTTTTCACATCAAAGTGAATCTCGGTCAGCGGCGGCCTGCAGAGACGCAACTGAAAACCCTTCAGGCGAGTCCGTTTCTTCCTTTTTGAAATCGACCTCTGTCAACGTTGATGCCTCGAGTGCTACAGCAATTCTTCAAGACCCCACTAGTGAAGCCAGCTTTGTTGATGTGACAACAGATCACAATCAGGAACCTGCTTGTAACGCAGGAAGACTCGATGGAAATGAAGTAAGTACTGATAATGATACATATGGTAAAAATCCATACGGTACACAAATTAAATATGCTTGTTATTTGCATCTACAGCCTGTAGGTGATCCTGTACCAGAAGTTGAAGAAAGTCCTGAAGCCTCGCCTCAGCATCCCAGGAACAAATTCTACAAGGTTGAGAAACATGGACATGAACCCCTACATGCTGGATCACAATGTACAATACTAAAGGTGCTTTGCTGTCAATGCTCCTGGGATTCGCCCTACGTCATCAGCTGAACAAAACTGCCATAACAGACCTGCTAAAGTTGTGGAACGAAGTTTTTCCGGGAAGTGTACCTCGCACAAAGTATTTTCTCTATATTTGGTTTTTCAAGGGTCTTAGGGGGCCTGTTGCTAGGCACTACTATTGTGTGCAATGCGAATTTTATCTTGGAGATGTATTGCCAAATGGGGAACCGTGTACGGCATGCGGCGAGGTGTTCGAAACAGACAGGGTTTTAAAGAACGGAAATTATTTTTGGGTCGCAAATGTAGAAGAGAGCAACTTGGAGATATGCTGGAGAATCATGACCTCTGGTCCAAAATTGCAAAATCGAGTGCGCAAAGTTCACTTAACGGCGAAAAAGAAAGCAGAAGCGAATTTTACACGGGGACTGAATATGGGGAAAAACTTTTGCGTTCTTTCTTTCTTGATGGAAGAAACTTTTCGCTTAACTTCAACTTTGTCGGTGTTCCACTGTACAATTCGTCCAATTTTTCTATTTGGCCGTTACTTTGTACTATAAATGAGGTCCCGTTTCACTCGAAAGCAAAGTACGCCGTATTGTGCGCTGTTTGGTTTGGGAAAAAACCCTAAAACGCAAATGCCATATTGACGCCCTTTGTAAAAGAAATCAATAGATTGCAAGAGCGTGGTTTTAATTGGAACGACAAAGTAACGGGCGAAACTTGTTTGTCACGCGTAATTGTGCTCGCTGGAACTTGCGACGCTCCTGCAAGAGCGCTGGTAATGAAATTTAAACAATATAAAGGTTTTTACGGCTGTGAAAAATGCGAACACCCGGCGAACGTTTGCCGCGCGGTGATGGAACAGTTACGGTTTTTACTCTTACTTTTCCTTTACCTAATCGTAGAAACGATTCTGAAATTTTGAATCGAGGCATTTAAGCGTCTATGGATTCTGACGGAGAAGACGTAAGCGGCGTAAGAGGTTGCAGTAACTTGCTTTTGCTCCCGTTTTTCGATATTATACGTGGCATGATGACAGACTACATGCATTGCTTAATGCTTGGCATATGCCGTCAGTTTCTTGCCCTTTGGTTTGACGTAAAGGGAGAGGAGTACTCCATTACTAAACTAGACAACATTGAGCGCACGATCTTAAATGTTAAACCACCTGCTGAGATTCGAAGAGCTCCGAGAGGGTTTCAGAAAGAACGGGCACATCTTAAAGCTAGCGAGCTGAGGAACTTTGTCCTGTTTTATTCCCCAGTTGCGCCTAAATCAGAGTTGAAGCGGCCATACTATTAGCATTGGATGCTATTTGTCAGTTTCAACTGTATACTACTCCAGAAAGAAATTTCCTTAGAAGACATCAAGAAGCTTAAAATGTTGGCTTGGCGATTTTGTGCTTGCACCGAAGAGCTTTACGGTAGGCAGCACTGCTCCTATAACATTCACCAGATGTATCACATTGCAGAAGGAGTCTAAGATTGGGGAGCGCCCTGGTCGTGTTCGGGATTTGTGTTTGAAGACCTTGCTGGATCGCTTAAAATGTTGTACGCGGGAACTGCATACGTTCCAGAACAAATTGTTTCGAATTTTCTTGCCAGGAAGGAAATTACTTGAATTTGCGGGAAGGTATATTCCCAAATCATCAGAAAATATACTAGATTTGTTCGAGTCATTTCTAAATGAACGAGACATCATGTCCAGATATGACGGGTTTGAAGAGTGCTTTAGTCGCGACTCGTTCATCACATTGGATGATGTACAGTGAATGGCAATTGAGGAGCGTATGGGTTCCGAGCTGTGCTGCGGAAACGCTATCTCCTATAAGCGGTTCGGTGCCAGAGGCAAAATATACAGCACAGCTTCGTATGCTGCCAATATTCGACGAGACAATTCCATTGTCACAACCACTGAGGGTACGTTCCAAATTTCACATATTCTGAAAGTGTCTTTAGACTGTAGGTGTTTCGCAAATTACTTGATGTTGACTCTAGTTGGAGGCGCGAGCAAACCAACAGAAGCAGTTGTGACACAGATGTTTAAAATACGGTCTGCTGGAAATGACTTCTGACTCTTTTTGCGTAGTACAGCTGTAATGCTTTTTACGAAAAGGAAATGCCCGACTCCAGCCTCGCTGTTTTTTACAAAGAGGAAGTACGTCGGTTCAGGGAATTCGTCGTTTTTTATTTTACTCGCGCGAAGTGGGAAAAAATGGCCTTTATCGTATCCTACGATACCGATGGGGATCCGATGACGACGTTCGAAACGAGCGAAATCGACAAGTTTAAAAGGAAAAAGGAAACCGGTTATGTCTATTCCGAATCTATCCATCAACAAGCCTTTTTGGCGATTCGGGAATGTGATTGATTCGCTTGTGATCTGTCCAGCGTTGTGAAGGAGGCCGTACTAGACACAGCGCGGGAAACAGTCACCTCCGTAACTTGGCAAAGGTTTACGATACTCCTCATGTTTCGCAGTTCACGAGGTAATTTCTCGTAGCTTTCCGAGCAACCCCCTCGTAATTTTCCGTGGGATGAGAAGACAACTATGCATTCAACGATTTCATCAAGAGTCCATTGGCTGCCGTTATTGACGAATAGTTCCAACTGCTCGCGAAAACGATGAAAACGATGAAAGATGTTCTGCAGTTCTTCGCTGGCATCGTCTGCTGCAAAGAGCAGTATTCGTTTCGATCGCAGCCAGTGTTCGATGAAGTCTGTCTGCGGCTCTGCAGTGCCAGCATCGGTAACGGAAATACTCGTCCTGGAAAAAATGACGTTAATGAGCAGGATGATGTGAAAAGGTCTTCTTTCTTCCCCAGCTGACCTCTGGCGGATGAGGTTGAGCACGTCGTTATAATAGAGAGAAGCAAAGTCCTCAAGCGTTTGTACGGCTTGAACACGGTTCTGTTCACCATCCTGCTCCTCGTCGTCCTCGAAGTGGAGAGCATATTCTTCCACCTGTCCGTCGAAGGCGTCCCGCTCGAGTTGGAACGCCCGCCTGCCGCGAATATCAACTGCTGAACCATTTTCTTGTAAAGGTGATGTCGATGGTGTTATTGCTGTACTGTTCTCTCTAACCCCCAGTCCAATCGTTCGAGGGAAGAATGATGTTATCCACCTTTGTTGCTTTCAGTCGGGAGGTGCGTTGCCGCGGGACGGGGGTAGTAAATTATGGCTAACATTCGAAGGGGTCTGGAGCAAAAACTGCTGCAGCTCTGCTTTGAAAACGAGAAAACAGGATGGCGATCAATTGTATATTATCTCTCTGGGTGGGGCCCGGCTGCCCAGCTGATGACGGGCCTGGTACAAGGGGGTTGCGCAACGTTTGACGATGAAGTGCTGCCCGAAGCTGCTTCGTTTTGGTCACCTGTTTGTGAAAATAAGAGACTTGTCAAACTTCGAGGGTTCCATTTCCAAAACTTTTAGAGTCTCGGTTACAGATTCCAGCAGGCCTACAGCTCCATTCTTCTCGGGGGAATGCATTTGTAGAAAAATGGTGTTTATTTCAGTCCCTCCTGGCATTGCTATCCTGGCGCTGATGAATTTAAAGTCGTCCATTTGTTTACTAACGCTTCCGTAATCTGGATGCTGAAAACCGTGCAGTCCTTCATCATTTCTGCAAGCCGCTTCCGTTCGACGTAGTGAACGCATTCAAGCATTTGACTATAATAGACTGGATCCCTGTAATGTAAATCAGCGACTGATGGTTGAAAGGGCGGAATCACCACATCAGGACCTTCGTCTTTCATCAGCGTTACCAAACGATTTGCAGCTAATGTTGTAAGGGATCGTGATGGCCAGGAATATGCGGACGCTGTTTCGCACAGACAGTCATTGTACACGTCCATAGCTAGTCGAACGAGGAACTCCACGATTTCCTTGGTATGATTCTGTAGAGTACGTAGCCACGGGTGCTTGTCGCTTCCTTTCTCCCATGCTTCGTCCAGTGTCGTCCTTTTGACCGCCCGCTTGTGGGTTTCTGATTTCATATGTTTGACGATTTGAATGAGCCTATCCTCAGAATCTGCGCAAATCCCGTGAGCGATGGGAACCGTTCCGTTTTTGGAATGCTTCTTGACTCCCTCATAATAGTCACGACAGACTGTGCAAACAACGTGCAAACGATTTTTCCCACTTTTTTAGCCTGGAAAGATTCTGTCTCTGGAAAATTCCGGAGAACTTCCTGGGAATTCAGCTGTACGCCTGGAATGCAATAAAACATATAACATAAGCATCTCGTGAATCATATACGCTTGAGTTTCAAGTACGTACCTTCGTAGAAAGCACTTCCTTTCTTGTTCTCCGCTACTTTGCTGCTTTCTGTTGATGCTGATACCACAGGACTTGCATCCAACGTTAACGTTACAGGAACCTCACTTAATGGCGCATTGGATGATTGACCTTGATCCTTGGAATTATCAGTAACTTGCACCCCTTGACACTCAATCACTTCCTTCGGAAAAAAATTCAAAATTTTACTGCATTTCGCAGCGCTTTGAAGAAGATTATTTTGTCGTCTTTTAGCAAGGCGGTCGGATCGAGGCATAGCGACGCTAAGAAAAAATGAACACACAAAAAGGAAATGGAACTTTTCAAAACCGAATCAAATTTATCTTGATCATTTAGAATAGAGATCACGCTTCCGCCAAATCTAAGATTGTAATGAAGCTTTTCGCGCAATTCAGAGTCAGAGTTCAAAGGGTCAAGGCTTGAGGACGCAATGAAGGTTACCGACCTTGCACTGACCTCGCAAATTCCACTCCATTAACTATCAATGTCAAGGTGAAGGCCTGCAACAGGCATGTGATTGACCTCCTTCGGTTTGGTCACACCTTTCACATCGCCAATTCTACATTATCGACCTGCTATTTCTGTGAAAATTGTCAGTGGGTCTGGCCAAATCTGCAACTTAGTTGCAAAGGAGGTGTCATGAAATTGCTACAGTGTTCCGGAATATTCTTTGAAAGTGTATATAATACTAGATATGTATAGAAAGTCCCGGAATACTTGAAGACTGTAGAGCGTTCCGGACCGATCTTGCCTTTGTAGAAATTTCTAGGTTATTCTCTTGGGTATATATACCTGCACTGTGGCCTGCTAAGCCAGAGTGTTAATCACTTAGACCGAGAGAAGTTCTCTGTACACTTAGTTTCAACACAATACAAATTCTGTTCTCGGCAGCAGACCTGTCTTCTGTTTCTGTGTCTTATCTGATCTCGTCTGGTCTTGTCTGGTCTCGCCTGGTTATCCTAGTTTCTCCGTTCCTGACAAGAGGCCAAGCGAAAGGGCACTTCGGGGAAGGGGAAAACTGTACTGACTAGGTGGGACGATGTTGGGGCGGGGGGGGGGATCCCCCCCAGTCTTAATGGTAAAAAAAGGCCTGTAACCACTGTCGAAGTTCCCAGGGAAAATGCGCAACGCATACGACGTCAGATGACCGGGACGCTTCAACGCACGGCGCTGAAACACCGAAGAACACAACGTAGACAGCTTGGAAGAGAGATGTATATTACGTGATAATCGCTTACGTAGATAAAAAACGAATAAAGTTTTAGTTTTCCATGACGATATAGCATAAGTTAACAGAACTGAATTCTTTATTGTAATTGTTTAGATTCGTATACCTTCAAGGATGAAGTCCGTATGACAGAGCCACCTGGATTTGTTCCAACGAGATCGCTACCCAAGTACTGGAGGAGGCAGCAACCCAGTCAGTATAAAAATTAAATGTTGTTTACTATAGGGCACCCGATTTCTTACTTTAGAAGCGTTTCTAGCCGCATCTTTTCAAGTGCTCCCTTAAGCGCTATTTGAGTTCAATGCGAGATGCTGCAGGGGACACGCGAAGACCGCAACCTTTCTGTGAGAGCGCTATAGGCCTTAGCGCATGGCGGCAAATTTGCGAACAACCCTTCTGCTCTTACGTATTCCTTCCGGACGACGAGGACTACCAGGATAGGATTGAAAATTGGCCATTGTATGACGACAGTTTCGTCTAGCTAAATTGTCGTACCGAGCGTTCTTTACGAAATGCTGTCACCATGATAAAGAATATACAAATTTACGGCTACCGAATTAGCTAATTTATTCCCCATCATACTGAAAACCATGCCGTCGCATTTTATCTATTTATCCATAATAAGAAACTTATCAAACTTATATAAAAATGTATCCATAACCAGAATAAGGAGAAATAGCCAATATATCTCGGTATGGCTGCAATGTATAGTACACGACGTTAATTTCGCTTTCCTCCGCTTAGAGCAGCACTTGCGCGAGCAAAGATTACTCCTCCCCTGATTGTTGTCCCCTCTTAAGTGTTGTATTCTGCCTATTGTACGTGATTTATTTGCCCATTCCATCCGAATAGATGCTGTACAATTTCTTTCAAATGTATCCATACGTCTGGTTAAGGACCCGTGCAGTCTGAATGTCAGTTTTAAGGTTCACCGATTTTCTTCATGCCACGTCGTCGGCAGATAAGTTTTTCTAAAGCCACTTGTATTCACTTCAGCCGAATAACTGCAGGTCAGCTTCAGCAGCTGTTAACAACGTAAGTTATAGTGTCACATGTGTCGAGGTACCAGAGATGCAAAATGAGACGGTAATGATTGAGGTACGTTAGTTGGTCTATTAGACGATTAAGATACCCTAAATGTCCAACTGAGGACAATTAGTTTTGAAGAAATAGCAAATTTGAAGGATCGAGATAGTGCGCCCTGGGAAAACTAGGCACCAAGTACCTGTACGACTTGTGGGGCGAGATCGAAAGAAAGACGTAATTGTTCCAGCAAGTTCTTCGCGTTAACTGGCACAGTTGTGGTGCTTAAGTGACAGTATTGATTAGTAGCTAAGAAGCTACAAAGAAGCAGCGTGAACTTCACGTGGAAGCAAGGGACTTGTTAGTCTTTCGTGACGTGCTGCAGGTCGATTCCACTGCTAGGATTTGAACTTTCGCCCAAAGATTGACTTTGTCCATGCAACGGGCCATGTGCTTATCCAACACTTGTTCAAACATCCCAAATGTAATACAATAGTATAAGAAACCTTCGTCGTAACGTACTTTCTGAAATATTTCACATTCATTCATTTAGCAACTCGTTGAACTATCTGGCACAAAGCGATTGACCGTTTTCTAAATAATGACACAAGTTAAGAACACAAATCGATGTTGCTACAGCGTCAGGGAACATAGCCTGAAACTAGAACATCAGAGCTACCTAGAACTGTGCTAGACGCTCTTTAGTGCAATTGCGATACGCGATCCGCTTCTGTATTGGTGTTACATTCTCTCGCCCAAAGACCTCCACGGTCAGCCTCGTTTTGCCAATCTAGCAAAAATATTCGCATGGTTCTCTCCTTGCCATCTTACAGTGAATCTGGTAGAACGCTGTTTTGGTTTGTTGAAAAACTTGCCAAGTGGAACAACCTATAGGTTCCGAGACGTTGGCTGCCACTCTTCAGATGATTGAGTAATTTCTGACAAACTAGTGCTACTTGCGCAAGAATCCGAAGCCTGAAGGATTGTGAACGCACGTCCATTATCTCGCCTTGCTCAAATCACCAACGAGACGAGACACAGTTTTAACTGCGGCGACTTCTTATTACTCAACCATCAACCAAGATTTGAGGCTACTCAAACCTTTTCGTGATGCAGAACGCTGCAGTAACAATTCCTGCCAAGGACATTTAGTGCTCGCTCGTTGCCAGGGAAGGTTCTATCCGTCCGCTAGACAAGCACAAAGCGAGTTTTTAACTTTCACCCGGGACTTAAAAAATTTTCACAGCGTAAATTATTGCACTTTATTTTACTACAGGAAAGATTTACTGATTGATTTATATGCCAAACAAATGAATCAGGGAAATTCATTTCTCGAGTCCTTTCTTCAAGTCTCCTCGTGATCTTTGCCTGGTGAGTCAGAGATCGCAAAAGCATTCCAAACCCACCATTTGCCAATCAGTCTGTGGCAATTTGTTCGTTAGCTACAAATAAACGGTGTTCTCCCACAAACAATCAATCAACACGACTTGCTGATTGCAGCTTGCTATCTCAGAATAGATTCTAACAGTAGGAAACCGTTCCCTATCTCTCCGTGTTAAGGCCCTGGTCGTGAAAATGGTGCCCCCGCATTGCGGCGTTCGGAACTGACGCGTGACGTCACAATGGGTTTAAGATTGGAGCAAACACGACGCCACACTTGGTAAATCCGAAACTACGTGGCTTTGAGAGTTGATGAAGTTGTGTGACTAGCGACCTCACACTGGGTATATTCGGAACTAATCCACTGTAAGACAGAATCTGCGATGTGCCAAACTCATGTTTGTCATATAGCCTTTCTCTTCTCGGAATGGCACGAAAGTTGTTAAACCAGGCTAACTTGCTACGTGTTCGGTATTATTCAGCGATCGCTGCAGTATCTATTTTATTAACAGCGACTGTATTGAATGCTTGTAGGAAAAAAATACACGGAAAAATTGCTTTATCGCATTGCTTTATCAGTTTCAATTACTACATCTCACAAGTTCTGTAGGTTTCACTGTACCTTTTTACTCCACATTTTCTTACATTATATAGTAATAACAGGAAAACCAGGAAATAATCACTTTTAAAATGTGCATTAGAATAAGGTTATAAAGAAGAAATAGGAAAGGAAGAGAATTCACGGGACAAGGTCAAACAGTTTCTTATGCAAACCCGGGTCGGTGAATGAAGAAGAATTTTTTGGTCAAAGGCAATTAAAGCTTTTGCTGTAGACTGCTAAACGTCATGGTTTGGCAAGATCCGCGCTGGGTTAACAAAGATAAATAAGTTGACAATCATGAATTTGCCAACATTTGCTGCATTGAATTGTACGAACACCTTCAAAACTTGCCATAAATCTAAATTCTTCCGATTCCCAACTGACGAAAGGTACTCTTAATAAACATATATGCTTTTTTATTTAATTTTTTTTAATAGTGCGAATGCCTTGCGGCCAAGGGCCGGGAGCCTGAATGCCCGTTACTGAGAGCAAGAAAATTAAAAATATACGTATACCATAAGACAAATGTCAGCTGTTTTCTTAATCAATTTGTGGAGGAGAAATATGTGTAAGTAGTATATCACGTTTAACTTATACATTTCCAGAATGGACGCGGCGTGTAAACCGCGAGGATCTGCTTAACAGAAGGGCATCCGATACCGCTGAAACCCCCCTGTTTCTGTGGTACACACATTTTCCACCACAAATGTTTGCCTCGACGTTTTGCAGGCGGTTGATTATAAAAGCACTCCCAAACGACGAGTCTTCATGCAGCGAGTCTCGACGTGAAACGAGTGGCTGCGAGTCACAAACATTGCTGCCAGACGAATGTCAAAATCAGGGTATACACTCCACATATACATATACCAATAACTGTAGCATTATATCCTTACATGTTTCCGTTGTATACAGAAATCCACGCATATGACCCTTCTGCTGACACCGCTGATCTAGTTCGATGCAATTTGAGGAACCAAGACGTTTTGCATCCGTCTTAAGCTCAAGAATACACCAGTTCCATGGATGAGGACGCTTGTGCTTCATAAACTACCAGTATAGTTCATTGTAAGTCAAGTACTTTATGCTTTAAAAAACATAAGCAATAAAAAATTAAACGTCTCACACAAGCAGCCTCCCTTGCAAGCAGTTCCACAGAAGCTGAAATGGGACCAATGGCTGATACTGATACTACCACTGACATGAGAGTTGTACCGAGCAGCAGTGACTTCGTATCTCATGACGATGTTCGTCAAGGGAAGGGCTGGCTATTAAAAAACATCGAGAGCGCATTATAATTGGTGACTAATTTCAGAAATGATTACGGTTTCAGAGGTGGACTCCAACAACCTACAGCTTTCTGCAGATTATGGACAAACTACTTCCACGATTGAAACTGCGTCCACCCAGGTAAAAAAAAAATATAGTCGAACTATAGTTAGCTATAGTCCAACTATAGTTGAGATCAGTTGTCTTCAACTACAGTTGGACTATAGTAATTTCGGACGCTCAATTACAGTCCACTATAGTTGAACCTTTGTTCTGAATTATAGTGGACTATAGTTGGACTATAGTCCAACTATAGTCCAACTATAGTCCTTAATTATAGACGCTTAATTATAGTCAACTATAGTTGAACTATACTGGGACTCTAGTTGAACTCCAGCTGGAATGACATCAACAGTTAAAATCTTACTTTGTACCCAGTTTAAATGTATTGAAATTGACTTTAAGATAACGGTCATATCCAAATTGGACGTGCATTACGCAGACAGGACAGGACAGGACAGACAAGGATAATTACGAATAACTGGGCTTACGATTACTGGGTTTAGTACTGAAACCGATACTTTGTTTCGAGTTCGTTACGGGCAGCAAACAAAAATCCAATCACAGATTAAAATAGAGTTGTGAAGATTGTCACAAATCAAGACAAGTTCAATTAGTTGAGAAAGTTAACTTCAGCTTAGCATTTAGATACAAACTGAAGACTGAACGATGGTGGTAATCACTTCCGTTTGTTACGTGAATTGGAGAGTTTTGGCGTATGGCCGCATGACACACCGCCTTCAATTTGGGGTTATTTTTGAGATCCGGGAAAGCGTCCATTATTAAGCCTGTAAACGAGTCGTAAGACGCGTTACTCTTAGCGTATGCAGTTTTAATTTACGTACTGTTTACCTGACACCAGATCAATGGCTGAGGTCACCATTGGGCGCCTTTTAATGCCACCTTGGCAGTGGTTATTGTTCTTCCCAGTGAGGCTATGGGTTTCCCGGTAGGATTTCGGAAAAATTATTTCAAGGACTTCGGCTGCAAACTTTCCCGGAGTTTCCTTCGATGCCCTAGACACGACATCTTCCAGATTCGATAAGTCCGGTTCGCAGTGGAACTATATTCAAAAAGAGAAAACAGTAACGTACACACGCTTAACCGTGTAGTGTAGTAACTTGCATACCGTTGATTTCTTTTCCCTGCACATAAGCAATGGGACCAATGTCGGTTGCAGTATCACCATCATCTGCTTGGAATTCAAATAAAGCAAACCACTCATTTCCCGACTTTTCGGCAACTTTGCGCGAAGGCATGTCAGTTATCACGTTTTAAAATCTTTGGAAGAGTAAAAACACTAGAAGACGACTGGAAATGAACTGTTCTAAAGAGGAAAGGAAGAGAGCTCCTCGTGCTGCACGTTGGCAAGACGCAACCGTTTGAATAATGGATGTAAGTCCACGTTGCCAACAATTTTGAAAAACATGACGGTTACCCTAACGGATAAAACACAAATTTTATCTTTACGAGTTATTATACATTATTCCTGTAAAGAAAATAGTAGCAAATTTTAAGAATCAAATTTATGTTACTGAAATATTTATACTTATATTATATCCGACAAAATTTTCATAAATCTGGC
>JAIQCU010000357.1:0-57261 GCA_022114935.1 Leptestheria dahalacensis | reverse complement strand
AACATTGAATAAACATGTCTGTGACCTGCATTTGAATCTGTTCAATAGACTGTCCTCCCGAGAGACTCGAGGGAGACAAGGAAGTACAGTTAGGTGATCCGCAAACGAAACCCTGCGGCCACAAGCAGAGCTGGAAATGCGGAAGAACTACAGTCTGAACGCGGACAAAATCAATGCGGCTTGAATCGGTTGGCCTGTGTCGCAACTTTCCTTCCACTGTTTTCACGCTCATTTGAAGAGAAACAACCATCACGGGTCCTTTTTACCAATTCAACAGAGCTTCCAGAAAAAGCTGTGCTAAACAGGACAAATCCGGATATCTTTCTTTCTCTTCACGCCGTTTTGCACCAGCATTGTTTTTCATCTCCTTTTCATCTGTTGTAACACGGCTATAATGATCTTTTAACGAGTTTCATGGCAGCGATTTGATGTGGATAACTGCGAATTGTATCGGTTAAAAATATACCCGAAAAATTCACGCACTAAAAACTGAGAATCGCCTTCAAAGTCGCTTGAAAAAGCACGTGGCGTGAAAGTTCTTTACATACTGCACATTGCTTAAACAGAACTGGGCTTTCATGCAATATATATGGGCACCGTGCACTTGTTTCAATATTGCCTCGTTTCACTTTAAAGTTGACCAACTGTGTCAAGGTTTATGGCACAACACGCTGACCAAACGCTAATTCCATTGCCATTCAGGGGGTAAAACAACCCTATACACATACCCCAAAGTATATGACTCACCTTAGACTTGGAATTCACATAATTAACCTGCGCAGTTCACGGGTTTAGCAAATGAAAATTGCGAATTTTCGATAGAGAAAGCGCGTTACACGAACAAGACACGAAGCCGTGCCTTGTTATATAAAACAAAGAGGATTGGCCTTTGACCTGTTTCTCTTCTTTCCCTAAAAGGCAACTCATTCGAAAGTCGAATTTTCCTTTTTGGAAAATTTTCTGATATTTAAATTGCGGTAAAAGCTTAGAATATACAGAACCGATAGTGTAGGAAGCACAAGTTATATACTGCGCGGACAAAGAAGCTTCAAGAATTCTAGCCTCACCTGAGTTGAAGTTGTTGTAAGCTGCTGTTTGCTGTCATTAAGATTTCAGTCGTCGTACTGAAGACGTACTCTGCATCGTGTTATATGCATTCCCACACATTTGGAAGAAAACGTGCGTGCAATTTCGTTATATCATTAGAGGAGCCCCAAGCACAAAGACGAAAAAGCTGGATGAAACAGAAACGACTGTTTTCAGGTGAAACACCAGGTAAGGACTGGCGTGAAAATTTCAAACTTTGACGTCGGTGCTGCTGTAGCACGGCCTCGGGGGCAAAGCCCTCCCCTACACCGGTTGGTTGCCCTCCCCCCCTCCCCTCACCACCTACCACCAACCCCTCAACACAGTTGGCCGCGTGCATTCAGGACATGTTGGTAGTTCGTGGGTTTGGCTTAAAAAGCCACCGTCCATCATGGACACGTTTACGTAGCACTTGCACTTGAGTGGAATACCAAGCAGCAACTTGAAATCCACCAAAGATGTCCTTCCTCCTTTTTTCTGCTTATGTAAGTTTCTTTTAATGAGAAGTCTCGGTGAAGTTTTCTGTCAGGTGTAACTTGTTTCCATAGGTTTCTGGTACCTGGAAAATGTTTCATTTCAAAATTAATTACATATCAAACTCATTACAGTTATAAATTGAATCGTTACTTGTGTGCAGTGTAAGTGCGCAGCGTAGACATTCAATTTCTAGTTCGTAAACAGTTCGTAATTGGTGTTTTTCACTTATTGAAAGGATTTCTATTTTGAAATGTTAAGCTGTTTGTTGATTATGAAAGGGTTTTTCAGGATTCTGTCTTTTCGTACTAAAAAAAACTATTCAGCATGAAATTCTTAGCACTGTTCATTTTAATCAACTTATATTACATTATTAAACTAAATTGATTACAATACATTTATTAATTTATTTATAGTGACGGTTTAAAAATCTGAGTATTGCAGTTACTGTGTCGATATTTTAATACAACTGAGCGATTTCTGACGTTTGTCTTCAAAATACGCATTTATCAAAAACACTTTACTTTTAGAAATAAAATTAAATATTAAACCACACGACGCGTGGAAGAGAGTTTAAAACTCTTCTTGTAAAAAAACGTTTCAACTTTCAGTTATTACTGCTAGTTAATGTCTTTCTCCTGGTAAAAGTATTGATTAAGCGCGTCAAAAAGTACAAACCACTTAGGATTGACCGGTTTCTGACCCAGAAGAAGCTTGGTCACGTCCGTGAGTCATCAAATCTGCAGGCGTGGACCCCACTTGACTCAGAAATTAACAGTTAGCAACAGAGAAACTTGGCCCAGAGGGGCACCGATTTGTCAACCAAGTGATCCGTAAATATCGACTCTTATTTATACTTGATTAATTTCAACACGTAATTAGTAAAAATTAACACGAATCGGTTAAGTTCTCCTGCAGAATAAAAAGTCGACTGCCAGCTGAAAACCGAAAACAATTGTACTGACAGCTACACTAAAAGTAAAAAAACTACATTAGAAAATGGACGGTTTCGAAAAGTAATTCTCCTGGAATGAACAATACGATTTTTTTCAAAAAAGTCTTAACATCAAGATTCAATGCACTGAGATTACTTGTTAGGCACTTTTTCAGATTATCTTAAAAAAATTGGACGGTCGTCCAGCTTTAGGCCCTTGTCACAACTCCTGCCGCAAAGACGACGAAAGCTACCATGGAAAAAATAACACTCCACGTGGAGCTAATGGCGTTGGCCCCGGCCAGACGACATTTATACATGTCGTACCGCGTCGCTTGATTGGCCACCAGGTTGAGAAATTCCGACTCGACGAGCTGGCCATCGAAGTATGTAATGGCGTCTTCAAAGGGGTACTCGTAACCTTGCTTGCATTCGCACTTGTAGCCGCCGGTGTCGAAACCGCGCCCGAGAATAGGTACACACTAGACGGATAAAAAAAAATTATTGTAATTAAGATACTGGTAAACCAACTTGATCGGTTAAAAGTAATGCAATACGTAGGACGTCCTGCGGTCGCATTTGTGGGTGTCCTTGAACGCGTTGGGCGCGTGAAACTTGCTGCCGGGGCATTGGTTAACATCGAGCGTCTGCAGTTCCATGGTGACCGTCACGGCGCCTTTGAATTCCAATTTGGCTCGAAGAGAGTCCCAGCCAAAGAATGGAGCCGCGTAGGTGACAACCCATTTCTTCAAAAAGCCGTCGCAATCAAAGTAGGGAGGAGTCCAGAATCCGTGACGCAGCTCGGCAGCTCTGTCAAACCATACATTTCAATTTACATTAAGTGATGTAATTCAAAAACATTAAAATTTACTACATTAAGATATGATGCAATAAAAGCCAAGTATGGATCATCAAAGCGTTTCATTAAATATTCTTTCCCTTAATTTTGTAGAATATTGATTAGCGTTTCCTTATGATAATTACACAGCAGTACGCAATTTTCAAAAATTTTAATTCAAGTACACGTTTATGTATACAAGTAAATTATACTAACTGGCTTTCTGACAGGGTTTGCTAAGTAGTATTTACATAGTACAGTATCGTATATTATAGCATATAGTAGTATTCAGCACGTACAAGTATTACAGGTATATACAAGTATATGTACAGTATTTCATTAACAAACAATACGAAGTTGTAGACCTGAAAACAAAATAGTTTTTTTTTGTAAGTCAAGTAGTTGCTAGTTAGGCTATGAATGTACGACTCCCAAGTCATTAGGGCTGTTTACTTGTAAAAGGTGGGGAAATGCTCGTATTTCTGGGTGTATTCCGCGTATTCCTCGGCCCGAATGCGAAGCTTCAGGTAATACTTCTCAAGGTCGTCAAAGTTGGTTGACCAGCGTGATTTCAGGTGCCTGAACCAGTCTTTGTTCAGGTACAATTGGTCTGCAAACCAAATCAAATGAGCGTTACCGACAATGACACTTTCCGAAGGAACAAAGGTAAGAATTGGTAGGGGAGAAACAAAACCTGTGGTATTCAAGCGCGCCAGATCTTCCATTTTAAACTTGCGGGTGTTGAGGTCTTCTTTGTAAGCGTACGGAGCAAACAGGGTTCGGTTGGTAAACTTGCGACGGTCCCAGAACGTTCCGGCAGCCCAGATTTTGGTGTCTCCCAAAACGAGAGCCAGCGTTTCAGCCATCATTTGGTCCTCGTTCAAGGGACGGTCTGCTACACGGTTTCCAGAGAACACTTCGTTGGGGTTGACAATCTATTTTGAAGTTGGGAAATTTATCATTGATTAGACTTGGGAAATTGCAACTGAATCATCACCCGGTCAAAAAAATTAAAAAGTACCTGCAAAAAGGCAGAAATGAAATTAGCCAAACGAAGGGCCATCCTTGCTTCGTTTTCAAACTGCTGTTCGACTCCAAAACCGATATCGCCGTGAAGGATCAAATCGTCCGGTGCGAACCTTTTCCTATGAATAATAATTACCGAAATATTAAAACTCCACATTTGTAAATGAGTATTTCATACCGACTTTCGATTACCACACCATTTTTTTTAAAAAAGTTGAATAATCGAGAGATGATTTATCAGCTTCACCCTAAAACTAACCATGTTAAATTTAAAAGAACACCATACCGTACACCATATCAGTGTAAATTGGTAAAGACAATTGAGGGCAGTGCGAGATTAAAAATATTATAACTATTATGGCAACACTCCATACTGATTCGCCATATTCAAGGCACACTGTTCAATTAATAAAATAATACAAAAATTAATACTTCATTTTTAATTTTTGAGTTTTTCTCCCTCGGTTATTTACCTCATTTCACTTCATTTTTCATTTTACTCTTATTTTTATTTTTTAGTGTTAGATTCTTCATCTACTATTAAGTTAAATAAGTTAGTTAAAAAAAATATATTAGACTGATCGTGATTAAAAGTGCTCATCAATGACTCAGTGCTAAACAAGCAATTGCCCCATGCGTTTTAACGCATGAATGAAACAAAACACCAACTAACCTATCGTTGCAGTTTTTGTCATTGACGGATCTGATGAACCTCAGTGCGTGGTCAATGTTCACTTCCTTGGTGTGGGTGGCGTTCGGTCCCTCTGTGGAGTTGACGTAACTGAAGTATTTCTCCAGGTACAGCTGACGGAGGTGGGGAGCCATTTTCTCCCACTGGACCGGCTGCTTCTGAATGACTGCACGTAAAAATAGCAAAATTAATTCTAAATACACTAAAGTGTTATATGAATTAAACTAAGGCTGATTGACTGAACACGTACGCCCTATGCGTTCGCAGTTAAAGTTGTTTCTAAACTGCTCCTCAGACGCTCTTTCGATAATCTCGCCCAAGTATGCCCTCCGGACGACGTTCGGCAGACGATAACCTGGATTACAGCGACACTGGTATCCTCCACGTCGGAAACCGTATCCGTGCAAGGGTTCGCACTAATTAAAATATAAACTTGTTAACTATTAAAAGCCAACGAAAACCTTTCTTAATACTAAGTGCGTAAATAAGATAATAGTTAAAGACAATAGATAATAATTAAATTACTAAAAAAAAAATGTAATTTACCTCAGTTGTCTCTTTGCATCTATCTGTGCCGGCGAACCGATTGGGTCCAATATTTCCCTGTCCTTTGGGACACTGGTTGATGTCTATTCTTTCGAAATCCATCTCCATGACGGCAGCGGCAGTGTAACTGCAATACAAGATAAATGTAATTAACTCCGAGATTTCATCTACATAAAAGGAATCTAATAATACATATACATGAATAACTTGTATTACATATGTATAGTAACAAAGTATAAAGCATAGATAATTAGATATAACGAAATTAAATACCTACAATACAATAATACAGATATTTTTTTATGCATAGGAGGCTTGTGACATATGTTATGACAAGTTTTTATTATAATTAACTTAATATTAAGTTGGAGGTAAATGGAACCAGTAACTGCTTTACGTTGGATATTCAATGTGACGGAAACCAGTGTGACGGGGGAAGATATCGGCTATGGGAACCACTGCTGCGACTATCCATTTGTTCGAGCGGCCGCAGTCAAAATAAGGTTGGGTCCACTTTACCGGTCCCGGGTTTTCGTCAGCACCTGTAAGCCAAAATCCATTTAGAAATTACCGTTTCCTAGTATTGAAAAA
This sequence comes from Leptestheria dahalacensis, assembly GCA_022114935.1. Lineage (NCBI taxonomy): Eukaryota > Metazoa > Arthropoda > Branchiopoda > Diplostraca > Leptestheriidae > Leptestheria > Leptestheria dahalacensis. The sequence continues at coordinate 51,075 of JAIQCU010000357.1, read as the reverse complement.
AAAACCATTGAAATATACCCAAGGGGCCGTGGAATGTGAAAGTCTCATTGGTGTTGTTTGCATAACGAATTTTGACTTGGTATGTCGTCTTGGTATCTTGCTTGCCGTCGACTCTATCGGGTAGCCATGCTTTGTACCACTTGTTGATCCTGTAAAAGTCTGTCGTGTAGTTTTCGCTCTTACTGTACTTTGGAATGGCTCCCAAGTCCTTCAGTTCAAACGTGTTGAGTGTTGAATATCTCTCGAGATGAATGGGGTCATTATAGTCGTCCATCCTGTAAGTACGGGGCGCAAAAAGCGGGAGGGTCTTGTTGAAAAACGAGCGATACGAGGACGTGTAAGACATGTTGGGGCTGAAGTAGACAGCACTGGCGTTGAGCTTGGGGTTCGCCGACACGTCAGCCAGTGTTGAGAGGAAGTAGTACATCATTCCCGGATCGTAGGTGTCATTCGTGGCTGGACGGATGAAACGAGACTGAAGGATGTAACTCCAGAAAAACGCTCGGTTTAATGCCATGTTGTGCAGGTGAAGTAATGCCGTTCGGTTGGGAAAGACGGGGTTAATGTTGATGTCTTTGATGTCAGGCAAATGCGAGACGGTGTCTTCGGGCATGTGAAGTTCATTGATGTGCTTGATCTGGCAGTTTTCGGGAGTTACGGAATCCATCTGATACCTTATAACATCGTATTCGTCTCGGGGGTGCCATTCAAATTGGCCAGTGACAACTGACCATTCCCCGAGGTAAACGGCAGCCAAAAGTAGACTTAATACGACCGGCACGCGGCCAAATAACAAATTTCTAAGACCCACCATTATTAAGGATTAAAAGTGCATGATACTTTTCAACAGATTAATACAATTTAAAAATTAGGGAATGTTTAAGAGCAAGTGAATTCGTACGCTACTATGGGCAACACCCAGAAAGCGTTTGGGTTTTACAGGTTTGAGAAAACCGTATGGAAAACACACAGGGTTGCCAGGTAAGTCTGTCATCTACCTGCGCACAGGTGGTCGCAGGTGCAAATATCCATTTCTAATTTTAATAGTGTATGTTTTTAATTTAAATATTCATAATACACATGTATTCAAATACATAAAAGATTTAATTATAATAGTAAAACATTACACATATATTAAAAATTACGATATTTCTAAACATCAAGTAAACACCGCCACCATGGCAACCGACTTGGCAGTAGCAGACGAAGAATACCAAAGGCATTGGATGCTACTTAGTTTGTTTTTACATTGGCTTTCGTATCATTGTCGTGTTGAAAATATTCAATGAAAATACCGTGCCAATGAGCAACATAAATGTACTGCCAGCACTTGTCGGTGCCTCCTTAGCAGGGACGTTAGGAACATTATTGTTCCTGTACTGGAAAGAGGTATATTAATAATAACAACTGAAAGTTATAATTTGCAATTATTAAAATTGTTATGTCACTGTTTCCTCACTTCTGATATGTATAACGTCTGTTATATCATTGTTGCATTGCCTCTAGAAAAAGACCGAAGCTCAGCCGATGGATGTAAGTGTTCGTCATCTGAAAGTACCACGCGAGACAGCTGCCATAATTATTGGACGGGAAGGAAAGAACCTAAAAGCCATAGAAAACCAAACCAATACAGCCATATCTTTCATCGATCCTGGTACATCCCAATTAAAGCTGAAGAAAAAATATACTGCTATAGCAAAAGTAGTGAGAAAGTTTTTGGCTGAATACTGATTGCGTAACAGGGGGCCCATTCCGTATCTGCGCCATTCGAGGAAAACCCGAGGATGTCCAGCTGGCTGAGGAGCTCGTGTCCAGTACTGTACGGGAAAATGCCAAGACTGAAACGGTAGATTTCTACGTGACAGAGGTAAATGGATAATACTGAAATATATCTACAATCCGTTAGTGATGAATTTATTTGCTGTTCAATAATATCGGTTACCATTCTTTACATTGTAAAATATTTTTTAAAATAAACTTTTATTTAACCTCGTCACCCTCTGTATTGCAGGCCGTGCTCTCTCGCCTGACGTACAACAATAACGAGCAGTTACGTCTACTGACGCTTCAGTCAAAAGCTCGTGTCTACGTTAACACAAAACTGATGGCTAAACCCGGCGGCCTGCTCATCCGAGGAACCCCGGAGCAGATTGAAAAGTGCTGTAGCATGTTGAAACAGTTATCGCTGGAGGAAGAATCCAAGAAACAGAAGATGCTCTTGCACAGTAACTCGCAATTGTCGATTGGAGGACATCAGCCAGCTGTTCAGGATATTACCCAGGTTTTTCTGAGAAAAAAAATCCTTTTCGTCTGATTAAAATCCTGTTTCTCTATTCATTTATTACTTGTTTATTTCTTAAGAATCGTTTCCTAATTTATATTAATTTTTATTTACAGTTGGTAAGTTGCTATAGTTGTTATTTTATTTTCACTTCTTGTTCTACAGGACCAGTGTCGCACAGAACAGCTCGTTCGCTCAGAGACTTTTATCCAAGTCTTTGTCTCTGCTGTAGTCAACCCGCACCAGTTCTTCGTGCAGCTGGTTGGGCCGCAATCCACCGAGCTAGATCACCTTGTTGAATCCATGACGCAATACTACTCGAAGGAGGTGAACAGGAGAGCGCATCCTGTTACAGAGGTGGAAAAGAGTTGTTTGTACTAAGCTATCACATTATTTCCTTAGCAAATCATAATACTATATGTCCGTCTATCTACCAAGCTATATATCTACTGCGTAATAAGTTGGTTTATTAAAGTAATGGTCTTTGTATAACTTTCACTTTTCTATCTCCTATCTACCTATCAACCATCTATCTGTATTTATCTACCAACCTATCTATCCACTATCAGTTTATCGATGCGACATTGGTTTCTGCTTATAAACAGGCAGCAGTCGGCGCTACTGTAGCATCCCCGTTCTCCCACGACGACTCGTGGTATCGCGCCCGAGTCACCGCGGTGGACGTCAACAATTACGATATCATGGACAGCAAGTTGGAAGTTTTCTTCGTCGATTTTGGCGACCAAGACACAGTGGTGCTCCGTGACGTTTGCGCTTTGAAGCCCGAGTTCGTACAAATGAAGTACCAGGCAATCGAGTGTCGATTAAATAATATCGAATCGCTGGGGTAATTTATTTCTTGAAGATATAATTTAATGAAACTGATTAGTTTTTAGCATACTATACATTTATTGAATTACTAATACCATAGTTGATTTGTATATTTATATTAAAATTACACATAAAACTTTGTATAATATTTTACCCTTTTTCAAGGTCTGAATGTGACGTAGATGCCCAAGAGGCGATGATTGAACTTACACACTGTACGCAGTGGACCGTACTGATGGCCCGTGTGGAAAGCATCGGCGAAGACGGGATGCCGAGAATACATTTGATCGATACATCGGGCAGTTATGTAAGAAAATCACCCAACAATCTAATATAAAGTTACCTTTAAAGATTTTCATTAATTTCAGGCTATTAATATCATAACTAGTCCTGTGTCTTATCAGTTCGTGAATCTTATTGCATTCCTTTGGTTAATTTATAATTTTTTACGTATTAGTTTTTGAAATTCTCAATACAGTTTTGATTCTCTGTGTTTGTTTTTGTACTGATGCTCATGAATGTAAATCTAGGACGTGGACATTGCTGCCGAGCTGGTCAAGCGCAACGTGGCGCGCAGGGCAACTCAGGAATCCCACATTTGGAAGGCGGTGTCAAACTGAAACCAATGATCTGTATAATAGTGCCATTGAGCATGTGCCTATATTTGGAAATATCTTTAAAATGAACACTTAAACCTAAAAAGGAAAACACACGAAGGCTCAAAATAAACGCACACTAACTTTCATGTATATTTTGGACACGGTTCAAGTAAACTAGTGAATTCCAACAGCTCGCTGAACTTGACTCCACGTCTCGGCAGCAATAGCACGGGCTTTATCATTGCCCTTGTCTAAAACACTGCGTAAATAACCAGGTTCGCGTAAAAGTTCCTCATACTGGGTACGCACGGGCTGCAGGAAGGAATTCACCGCGTCTGCGACGACTAACTTGTACTGGGCCGTTTCTTTTCCCTTCTGCTGCTGGCAAATGAACTCTGGGTCGTAACCTGAGGCTAAAGAGTGCAGTGTGATGAGGTTAGCCACCGCTGGTCGTAATACCGGGTCATAGGTCACGGCCGACGTGAAATCGGTCAAGGACTTTCTGCATTTCTCGATCACCATGTCCGGTGTGTCGGTCAACTCGATGCGACTTTTGACGTCGGGATCCGATTTCGACATTTTCTTCTCCGGGTTTCTTAGGCTTTTCAAGCGGCTTGAAGCATCGTCTGAAATGAAGCAGCAAAACTTAGGATTCCACCAGTTTTTTCCAATAACTAAATAACACAAATCTGGTGCATTAACATTAACAAGTTATCACAGAGGATAGAGAATAAAGTTAATTAATATTTATATCAATTATATAACATGGATTATTTATTAAACTTTGACGACAGGTGATTCTTTTCCTTTACTAGACGGTAATCTGCCTCTTCATTGACTTAAAAACAATGAAATTAACTTAAAATTTTACAGTCTTTTGAATAATTTCTAAATACCCGTTAATAAAGATCGTGGTCTCGGGAAAACCTCTTCGTATTTGTTGTTGAACAACTTGGCGAGATGCTGAGCCAGCTGGATGTGCTGCACCTGGTCCTCACCAACCGGAACATCTGTGGCCCTACCAATTTACAAAAAAGACTTAAATACTACAGCAATTCAATATTTTATTTAATATAAATATTTAAAATTGTATTCTTTCGTCCTAAACCCTTAAATCGCATAAGGTCGACTCCATTTCTCACTAATTTATGTTATAGCGGAACCTATTCAAATCTAACTTTTACAATAAATTAATATATGAATAAAAAATCGCCCCCTTTTTGTATGTTTCCAAATTAACTTTCATTGGGTTATTGATTTCAAAATAATTTTTAAAAAATTGGATTACTTATAAAGAAGAATGTCGGCAGATTGCAGAACAGGGTAGATGAAGATTCCCAATGGTATTTCTTTCAAGGACGCGGATTTCTCCTTAAACTGCGGAAGATGGCCTAGCCGCGCTAGGGTAGTTAGGCAGCTCAACACCCAGCCCAGCTCTGCGTGCTGCGGAACCTACAGATACAATCAGTTTAAACGCATTCTGATTAGTTTGATGTTTAATTCTACTATGATTACTTATATCTTTCAAGTGTCTTTTACTTCCGGACATATACCTTCGACTGTTGAAAGAGAATGCTTCTTTCGGGATCAATTCCGCAGGCTATCACCGAGGCTGCCATTTGAAGAATATTTCGATTCAGTATCACTGGATCCTGAACGAGACGAGAAACGCAACAACAAATCTTTATTTAAGTTAACAATTACACTAATAAAGATATGTTTAATTTTATCCTAGAAAAAAAATAGTACCTTACATTAAGGACCAAATGTACGCACCCAGGTAAACAAGCATTATAGTGCTATCCCAAATAACTGTATTATAATCATATTTAAATACATTTTAGTTGTTTTAATGATTCATTTCTTATCTGTAATTGATTATATTTATTACAGTATATTATGCTAATAAATTCAGATGCGAGTGGTATAATAATTTTAATTACCAGGCACTGAATGTATCATATTATATTACACTAAATTATTATAAATTAGGATGCAATTGTAATACTTATTTATCTAGGGCAGGTAGACAAGTATCGGCTAATTACGATAGGTGTGTTTATTTAAACGTAAACATGTAGAGTTGCATACTTGAGGTAAGGTTATTGAATGAAGATCCACAATGCTGTAAATAGTTGTATGTCCTTCATTCTGCAGATCAACCCACTTTCTCACGGCCCCGAAATAGTTCCCGAGGTGGAGGGTTCCTGTGGGTTGAATCCCGGAGAAAACTCGGCGCCTCGGCTTCTGTAACCAATTTCACCAGGAACGAGAGATGATGCGCATTAGCCAAATATGATATACATTTTGAAATGTACCGTTTCGGACTTGGACGGGTTTTGTAGTGTACACGACGAACCGGTCAAAGTTCTTGCTGTTCTGCATTGCCCAGTTTTTTTACCCGAAGCGCTGAGCTTGAGAAACGTGTTTGAACAAATTACCTTTGGTTTCATCATTTTATTTTCCCCTTATTTAACTCGATTTATATCTGCGGCAGTTGAAAAGTGGAAGTAATAATCTAACCTAAAGAAGAGGCCTCTGCCGTAAGAATGTCATACATAAACAAGTGGATGGGCAGCGCCATATTAGAAACACAGTGGTTGCCATATCCGTTTTTTAGTTTTACATTTATAATTAGCATTGCTCTAATTTAATTGCCACGGATATGTTTAAGAAATATATTTGATTATTATAGAATAAGAATAATAAACAGTAATTCAATAATATCCAAGTTGAAAAATGTAAATAAAAGATATGTAAATTTAATTATATCATAGTTCATACATTACATTTAATTAGTTGTACATATAATTTATAATTTATATATATCATTTAATGGTTATTTTATTATTTTATTTTTTGTATATAGCTGCTATTTTCTATCTGTTTCAGTTCTTATATGTAAAATTTTATATTTGAATAACTTTACAACGAAAAGTTTATATAATACATTATAATTAACTAATCAACTGTAATAACTCCAGCAGTGATTGTTTTATGTATCAATATTGTTAGGAATAGGAATATTTTCTCTGAACTGAATTCTGACATCTTCGAACAGAAAATGTGACAACGCTGCCCACAGTAAATTGAAAAGCAAATTTTATCTGCGGGAGAGGTGGGCGTGATACCCAAACAAACCTTTTTTCGAATACAAGCCCCATTGAAATGTCAAAATCTATTCATTTCAGAAGGGTAAGCTCTATTCTCTTTTAAGACAAATAAGACCCAAATTCTAACGTTTTTTTTTTATCGAGGTATATCTTTGCTTTGAGATTTGTTATTAAAAAGTTTTTTTTAAAGGACTTGCGTATTTCAGTTAATTTTTAAAATTGCGCAAAAAGCATAGTTCAGTATTTATAGGAGCGGATATTGCCACATACAGCATTATCAGTGACTTGCCTATCATTAATTAATAATGAATTAACTAGTGGTTAACGAATCATAATTTTGAAATTGTTTTAAGAGCGGAAGGTTATGAAAGTTGCCAACGACGGGGGAAAATGCCACTTCCGAAAAAAGCCCTGTCGCCGGTTTTCGTTTGCCGCGGAGCCCTTCCCAAATGCGCCCACATCCAAGACGACCTGCAGGGTGTTGCCAATGGCACTATCGCGAACGTCATCCGCCAGTTGTCCAGTCTCAGCAAGAGTGCGGAGAACATCTTCAGCGAGCTCGTCGGTGAGGTGGAATCCATGCGTTGCCGTTCGGCAAAACTTCAGGGCAGGATCGACACCCTTGCGGCCAGAGTCGACCGTCTGGACAGCAACGAGGAGGAGGTGTCGCTGGAGGATATCCTTCTTCATAAAGCCTTCCAGAGCAACCAAGGTTTCGACCAGCAAGTCGTGTCCAAAGAAACTCTACCCGTCTGTCTGGCCGATGCCTACAAGCAGTGTGATGAACCTCCGCCTTTGAATAACCTCAATATCTTCAGGTTAGCTTTTTTTCCCCTGCAGGTAGATAGATAGATAGACTGGTAGATAGAGATGTGGTTGGATGGATAGATAGATAGATAGATAGGTAGATAGGGTAGGTTGACAAACATAGATCTGCATACATAAAGTATGTTTTTATCAAAATAAATGTACGTATTTTATTATTTATTTAAATCGTTCATTATTGCAATGTGGTTTAAGCGTTGTGAACATCTAAGTTATTATTATCAACTTATACAGTAATTAGTGTCATTAACTTAATTTTCCAACGTTTAAACTTCAGTAATATTTTCCGTTATTAATTTAAAACTAAAAAAAATTAGTTTTGATTTATTTTCTGAATTAGTAATCTCAAGGACTCAAGTATTGTTCCAGTTTGTCTGTTCAGTTTTGTAGTTAATTAAGCTATTGCAGAAGTTCACGCACCGAGGACTTGGCAACTTTCCCCGCAGGTTTGCCTGTGTTTGTGCGCCCGCCGTATATTCTTTCACGAAAGGCGCGGCTGTTTTCTGCTTGATTAAATCTAGGTTAAAGTGCCTGAGCCGTAAATTAACGACAAAAGGGTCAGTTGGTATTGACTGATGTGTTCTCCAAGAACCAACAAGGAGAAGGGAAAATACGCCGATTCAATATAGGGCAACGGCACCGTAGTCCATAGTCACCTGGTCTCTTTTAATTGCGTTTTTTTATTTTGTTTCATTCGAAATGCTATAGAGTGTAAATTATTCTACAACTGAGCTATTCTATTAGCCCAGGAAAAAATGTCTTGTTAATGTCGAAAATATTACAATATAGTAGATTATATTGTGAGTGTGACAATATAATGACTTTATTATGATATTATCATTATATGTTCTAAAAGGAGACGTAGTTTGTTATACTTAACTTCAAATATCTATATTGGTAATAAATGTGTGCTACATTAATATATATATATTATATTTTATTATTTGTATTAAACGACCTACGGTTGTTAACCTATTTTATAAGAATCAGACGACTAAGTCATCTGATACGTGTTTCGTGGTTCGGTTCAGAACATGCGAATCGAAATTCATTAAAAAAAACATGTTGGACATTTTAATAAATTTTAACATTATTATGAGTTTATTAATTCTTGATTTGTATTTATATTTTTGAGAAAAGCTAAATTCAGCATTTTTGCTGTTTTGGGCTTTGACAGCGTTATTTGTTTGAATCGTTTTTTTTCCTCCTAATTGTCTCTTAGTGGTCTCTTTGTTTTTAGTGGTGTATAGCCCACTGTACTACGGTAACCTACAAACCTCAAAGGAGAAGGCTCACGCATTGTCGAACCGTTACATTTTTCCGCTGCAATATGTTCGTGTCGGTCTCAGTCGGTGTCGGACAACCAGAAGGTGTACACATGTCCCACTCGTAACAAAATGTCTTGCGACTTGTGTAAGAATCAATCGATGTCAGTTGACGAGAATCGACGTATCGGTCAGTCGAAATACTTTGGAGACGGTCTCTATTGGTGGCCGGATTATGGAGCGCACGACGATTTGTGGATCTTCGGTCTCGAGGATCAGTTCTTCCCGCAGGATCGAAGTGAATTGTCCCGCGAATTTCTCAAGTTCCTCCAGCAGCGAATGGCTAAAGAAGGTAGCGATGGTAAAGTCTGGGGAAAGAGAGAAAAAATTCTTGGAAAAGTCATTCGCCTATTGCTCGTAGACTTTCAAAGATATAGCTGCCCAAAAAATATCAGTAGTAGAAGTAGTACTATGTAATGCGCTGATTGATTTTCGTTGAAATCGGGTGGTTTGTTTTTCCAGAATAAAACCCTAAAGTTAATTAATTTATATTATCATCTCCCCACGCCATTCAGAACCCGCTTTTTTGAATTGCTCTAGACTGTACCGCGGTGGAAGGTGTAGGCGTTCCCGTGCCACCGCGGAGGATCAAGCGTTCGATTTCGCTGTGTCAAATCCACTGCCAGTCGGCTCAAAAGGACGGTGGGCGTGGCTTGACGGCCGGGGGGCGGGGCTACGCGGAAGCCCCGCCCTCTGGGGGGTCGTTTTTCCAGTCGCACGTCAAGAAGCCGGTCAAGAAGTGGCTGACGATGACCTCCGCAGTGAGACGAGTTTTCAAGAAGGTCTGCTCCTGCTCGCCGCCCAATTCGCCCAAAAACTGCTCGAGGTATCGAGTCGAGACGAGTGTGAAAATGATGTGAATTTCCAACTCGTTACGGTCCCATTCATTCAGCCTTTCTTTGAAATTAGTATCCTCAACATTATATCCGTCAACTTAAACTTAAATACTATTAATTTAAATTCGCGATCCCGTTCATTCAGCCGCTCCTATACTTAGCGTTCTCGGAATTATGTGAATTGAATTAAGTATTCTTATTTAATTTTTTTTGAATTACCTCGTGGTCTTTAAATGTCCATAAAAGTAAATTACTGTCACGATTGGGAATTTTATTGGAAATGTTCAAGTTGCCTTCGGTGCGGTTCCATTCATTCGGCCTTTCCGCCTATTGGTATCCTCAAAATCATATGAATCAATTGATATTATATTATATAAATTGTAAATCAGTTCTCATATTTTTTAAATATATGTGTATAAAGTAAGTTACCGACATGATTGGTGATTTGTGCGAGATGTAGTGAAGTTCCTTCGTTACGGTCCCATTCATTCATCCGGTAATTTCTTTCATTGTAAAAATTTCAGCACATGATTTTGGTTTTTAAATTATTCTATTGTAGCAATATTTAAGGTGTTTAACAATTACTTATCAGTGTTATAAATTCAGTTTTAATTCAGTATCGATAAAAGTAAGTTACCGTCACGATTGGGAATAAGTTGCAGTGACGTCGATGGCTAGCAGATGGCTTTTTACAAAGACTGAATCTAATAATGAGCTTTGCCCCCAACTGGGTGCAAAATTGCAAAGTAATCAACCTATTTTTTAAAAAAATTAAAGTGGCCGTTATGGTGAATAACTAATTAGTAGTTTTAATAGACTCATGTTGGAATGTTTATTTTGAATTTTAATTCACTTGTTAATATTTGCTATTTTGATTTTTCTGCAGGGACGATGGTAAGGAAGGACTGAAGTTCTACACGGACCCGAACTACTTTTTTGACTTGTGGCGGCAGGACATGCTCAAGGATACGGAACGAATGCTGAGCGACAGGAACAAGAAGGTAACCGGTCCATTTGAGCTACATTGACTAATGTTAACTAAATAGCGTTTTGTAATTTGGAGTAAATAACAATTCAATTCGGGAATAGTAGTGATAGTATTAGTAATTAGCTGTAGTTAGTAACGAGGGGATAGTAATTTAGTGTAGTTGTATTAGGAGAATGAAGCGAGATAGTTAAAGTAAGGGTAACGATAGTTTGGATAGTAGAAAAAGAGTAGCAACTGAAGTAATGGAACTATCGATCGTCGTTGTAATGACGGCACTACTATCGGTAGTAGTTAAACTGAAACTCAATAAGTAGTTTTGGAAGTAGTAGTAGTTGAAGTGATAATCGCCAAGAGTAGAAGAAAGTAGTAAGTACTCGTAATGCTAGATAGTAATTAGCAAGTTAAACTGAAAGTAGCGCTAGTCATAGTAATAGTTGTAACAGGAGTAGTTTTAGCAGCAAGGTAACGATAGTGGCAAAAGTGGCCATAGAATGGCGCAGTATTAGAATCATAGCTGTTATTCTTAGCTGAAGAAGTGGTAGAGGAAGGACCAACAGTTGTGATAGTGATAGTGATAGTTGTAGCAGCAGTGGTAGTAATCAGTTATCGATCTACTTACTAACTGTGCTAGTAGTAACTAGCAGCAGTTGATAGTTGATCTACCAACTACCTATACTGATAGAAACAGCAGTAGTTTGTTAGTAATTGTAGTAATCGTATCAGGATCATCAAAGTAGCATAGGGTGGAGTAGTACTAGTAGTAGTAGTAGTGTAATAGTATACTATTATTATTAACTCCCTTGTTGTAATTGACATATGTGATTGGTACTAAACCTTGTATCACGATGAATTGGGTATTTTACTCTGAATGGGATTAATCATTTAAAAAAATACAAAATGTGGTTGAAAGGAAATTAATTTCAAATGTGACGTAAAAATTAGCCTCAGCGAGTTCGCACGGAGAACAGCAGCAACCAGCGCAAACGAGTCCGGCAGCCGCACAATACCCGCGAGCGACACCGGGAACTGGCCATCAAGCACGGCGAATATCTTGGTCAGCAGGTGGTGCGTCGTCTGAGTCAGAAGGTATTTTTGTTCCCGGTTCTTCGGATATTGCGCGTATTTTCTCTTTTTTTTTTATCTTTCCTTTACCCGTTATTCCTCTTTTTATTTATTTTTTATTTCTATTTCTTTTTGTAATTTATGGATTTTTTGCTATTTTTATTTAATTATTTATTGACACAGGTCGGGATTTTACCCGTGGTACTTTTTTTAAAAAACTATTTTTTTTATATTTAATTTTCCATTCATAATTTTATAAGACCTGCTATTTTGTTATAGTTCTATTCAAGTTTTACTCAAACCTCCTTTTAAAAAAAATTATATCTCTGTTACACTAATTTTCAAACTTAAATTAACTTGTTGTAATGTTATCGAAACCGGTAGCGTCTTCTTTTACAATTCGCGGATTTTTTTAAAATATAAAAACGTCATAGGAAGTGTTATACTTGGGAGACGGGACGGTCCTTCCAGACCCCAGTGGCACGCCAAATCCCCCCAGGCCCAACAGCGTCGATGCCAAGACGCCGGACGCGCTGAAGACCCTCGGAGAAGGTTTTGACTTGAAAAGGAACTCGAAGAATGTGGCCAGTAACTACCAGCAAAGGTAGCGTTAGTAACAGTTTGATTTGAAATTCTAGCCAGAACTGGATAGCTGAACAGTCAGCTGCTAGTTTAGTCTAGTTGGTAAGTTGAGCAGTTCATGAGTTGATCATTAGCTAGTGATCTAGTTGGTTAGTCAGCGATTTACCTTGTTGAATAATTAGCTAGCTAGTTAATTGGTTGCCATAGATAGTTAGTTAGCTTACCAGTTAGTAAGTTAGATAGCTAACCAGTTAGTCGATTGGGTACATAGATAATTAGTTAGTTAATTAGATGAGTTAATCAGTCAATTAGTTAGACAGATAGTAAGTAGATAGATAGTTAGTGAGGCAGTTAGTAAGTTATCTATATAACAAGTTAGTTGGTTAGCTAGACAGCTAGTCAATTAACGAAATTAGTCAATCAGTTAATTAGTCAGACAGATAGTATATAGACAGATAGTTAGTTAGTGAAGCAGTTAGTAAGCTAGCTAGTTAACCAGTTATTTGGTTGGCTAGATAGACAATTAGTCAGTTAAATAGTTAGATAGATAGTATACAGATAAATAGTTAATGAGGCAGTTAGTAAATTAGCTAGCTAACTAGCTAGTTGGTTAGCCAGATAAACAGTTGATCAGTTAATAAGTAGTTAATCAGCTAATAACAAACTCAGTTTACTAACTTGTTAGTTATGGGCTTGCTAATCTTCTTGCTAACTTTTCTGGCTTCTAACTCCATGTAACGTTTGCCTGCTGGCTCGGCTTGCTAATTTGCTTTAGTTATAAATTATGTCGCAATAGTTAAGTCGTACTTTCAAAATAACATAACATTAAACTAATATTTACCTGAATAATTTGAAGACGCCCAAAGTATCTTGATTGCTTTTACTCGGTCACTATGAAGTGATAACCGAACTAATGACTCACCTGACTAACAGACTAATTTGAAACGTAAATGCTGGTCAGGCAGGAATTTGACGAACAAAAATTCACGTTGAAAAACCAATCACCTTGGTAAATAAATAAATTTAAAACTAATCATTTACTAATACATGTTTCAGCGATTTACTGTTAATATGAAATATTAATTAATCGGTTTAATTAAAAAGCAAATTCACGTTGATTATCATTAGAAAAATAAATAATGTTTTTAAAGACAAACAGCTACTTTTATGCAGAGCTTTCTAAATGCCGATCACTCGATTTACCTTTTGCAGGAGGAGCGCTGATATTCTACCTCCGCCTGCAGGCGATGATGACTACCCTCCTCCGCCGTACACGGCAGATTCCGCACAGACTGTAAATAATAAACGCTCCGAGGTGAGGATCTCATCCGCCGCCGGACGACCCCATCTTCCGCCTCCCAGTCCTCCAGGGTTAACGAATTACCTAATTAATTGGGATAATTAACTATCTGATTTCAAAATATTTATTTATTATTTATTTGTACATTGGTTAATTTTAATGAGCTAATTTTTAACGAGAGATTCGGGTGATTAGAAAGCTGTATCGTCGCTTTGCCGCTTTAGCTTAGCTTTCTCTTTTTTCAGCCTTTTTTTTTAATTGAGTTATTTATAAGTTAATTGGCTTTTCATTAAACTCGTAATGGGTTGATTATTGTTAGCTTTATTTATGGCCTTGCTATGTGAAAATGTATTGTTCAGTAGGTTATAGCTTTCTCTATTCAGTACTTTGACTGGATGTCTTTCATCTTTGAATTGAAATTTCTCTATCGTTATTTCTTAATGCTTATCTTAACCTTACTTGTTTTAAATAAATTAAGACCTATTCATTATTAACCATTAATTTAAATTGTATTTTTATTCTTAAATTGATTAGTATTATGGGAATTGTTTATTACGCTATTTATTATTTGCCGTTGAAATTTATTATTATATATTATTATTATTACATTTTATTTGTTAATTATCTATTTTTATGTCGTATTGGAAAAAAATATCGAATATTGTTTTATTTGTATTAAATTTGCAATTTTGCTTGCAGATCTTCAAGGCAAGTGTCAGCTCGAGTCTCTACCAGGGCGACATCCATTCCGCGCGGAAGGAGGACCCTCTCGGTCAGGGAAGGCCTTCCTCCTCCTCCGCCGCCTCCGCCGGAATCCTACCGGAACGCTGGTCAAAGTACGGCTCTGTCATTGGACGATAATCTTCCATTACCTCCTCCGCCGTTCGAAAACGATTTCCCGCCTCCTCCGTCACCTCCGCCGGAGGCGTTACCCTCTTTGGTGGCCCCGCCCCCTCCGCCGCCTCCGCCAGCCAATCCCGTGGTAGCAACACCGAACGGCCTGCCTCTCATCGACCGGGCTGAACCCAAGAAAAGCCCCGCCGTGAAGGTTCCTACCCCGGTCGACGCCCGTTCGGATCTCCTCAATGCCATCCGCAGTGGAATCTCCCTGAGGAAAGTGGAGAAAGTGGAACAGCATCGAGTTGTAGGCAAGAGTTCCAGTGATGGATTACACGACGTGGCTTCCATTCTGGCCCGTAGGGTGGCCATGGAGTTTTCCGATTCCGATTCGGATGGCGATTCCGGTTCCGCGTCGGATTGGGACGACGAGACTAGCGCTTGAACCGCTTAACGCAAGAATCATTTCAGAATTTCAATTAAATTAAAATATATCTAATGGAATTAAAATAACCGAGCTTTGACAAGGATAATCTATGCGAGATACTTCCCAGGCCTACAAAGTGCGTACGGTTAATAGAAATTAATGTAAAAGTCAATTTTTAATTCTTTTGAAACCCTTGGAATTAAATCTAGTGCATTCGAGAAATTAATACCAAAATTCCGCCTTTTGATCCATCAACTTGAAACATAAAGTGCACGTTATTTAAAAGATTATTAACTTCCGTCTCCCCGCTGCTGCCTTCTGCTTTTAAGAATTTCTTTTTTTTTAATATTTTTTTTACACTATGCTGTTTACTCTCTGGAAAAGCTTTAATACAAATCTATTTAATCTCAACCAAAAGTGACGTCTGTCGACCCCTCGTTTTAGTCGTGTCTGTTAGTAGTAATTAAAGAGATAATAATATGTAATTTTATTGGCGATAGAATTACCCTCCAACTTTAAAACTTGATGATATTAACCCTTTTAAGATATTTCACAAATTAAGTCTAACAGGAATTACGATAGTTCATATTTGCAGGTCGATTAATGTTAAGTTGATACCTGATTATACTCACCATTTCCTATTGTGCATATGATTATCAATATTGTTATTATTTTAATTTGTAACCAATATGGTTTCTGGTTAATATATTTTATATTTTTAAGGATTTTATTTTGTAATTAGTTTTTTTTTACTAATTATTTTCTATATTATAAATAATTCTTATAGAGAGTTTATTAAAGGATTCAGCATGTCAAATTCTTTTGTTTACAAAAAAGGAGGGTGTGAATGAGATTCCTGCACGAGATTCTTGTTTTAAGGGCCGCATGTTTGTTATACCACGCGATTTTTTTTAATTTTTTATACAAACTATAAACGCACAAAATTTCCCGGTAATTTTCATCTTCCGGTTTCCGCCGTTGAAGGAATTAATCGCTCAGTCGTTCGAGGGATTCTGTCCTAGACAGTCATTTTAACAAATCGTGAATAATTTAATTAAAAATCAGTTTGACCAGATGATTAGAAATTACAAAAAGATGATGAGCACGAATTTTTCTAAATGGTTTAAAGTCGTCGGAATTATTTGCGGAGCCAGTTTTTACTTCCTACTCCGCCGGGACTTCGTCGACGATCATCAAAGACCAGCCTGTCCAATGATATCCCCCGTGCTTGGTTAGTTGATGGATCCCAAATTCGATGCAAAAACCAGCAGGTCGAGGACCCTGCTGAACGACCTACTGCTAACCGTCTGACTGCTGGATTTTTTGCGAATACCAGCAGTTTCAGCAGCTCCTGCCTCCTTAAGCAAACAGACTGGAACCAGAGCTAGGTGAACTGCTGGTAGACCTGCTGGTTTTAGCACTGGGCCACTTACTGCTGTATCTTTGTTAGTCAGTATATTGATTGTCTTTAATCCAGTGCTTGGTTTTATTAATTACTGATTGTATCTTTATAAAATACCTTCATTATTGCGGTCAATGGGAAAATTTAAATCATGCTAGATACCATAGTTACCACAGTTACCACAGTTACCATAGTTACCATAGCTACCACAGTTACCATAGTTACCATAGTTACCATAGTTACCATAGTTACCCTGGCTACCATAGTTATCCTAGTTATCATAGTTACCATAGTTAAAATAGTTACCCTAGTTACCACAGCTATCATAGTTACCGTAGTTACCATAGTAACCACAGTTACCACAGTTATCATAGTTACCGTAGTTCCCATAGTTACCATAGTTATCATAGTTATCATAGTAACCATAGTTACCATAGTTAAAATAGTTACCCTAGTTACCACAGCTATCATAGTTACCGTAGTTACCATAGGTCCCATAGTTACCATAGCTACCACAGTTACCATAGTTACCATAGTTACCATAGTTACCACAGTTACCATAGTTACCATAGTTAAAATAGTTACCCTAGTTACCACAGCTATCATAGTTACCGTAGTTACCATAGTAACCATAGTTATCATAGTTACCATAGTTATCATAGTTATCATAGTAACCATAGTTAGTTAAACATAGTTACCCATAGTTAGTTACCATAGTTACCATAGTTATCATATAGTTATCATAGTAACCACAGTTACCGTAGTTACCATAGTTACCACAGTTACCATCGTTATTACTATTACTGTAACTTTATCAATTTATCAGTTAATTATCAAATTAAGTATTGATTAATTTTAGCAATTACTATCGTTATCACTATTATTCTATCTGTATAAGTAAATTGATTATCCACTCCCTTGCTTGGTTAAGCATTAATTACTAAAGTATCTTTATTAATTATATTCATTAAAGTACGTCAATTAGATATTAAAACCATGCATGGTTAGTTATCAATAATGAATCTATATTAATGCGTACATTATTTTAATTAAAATCATGTTTGGTTAGTAGCTGTTATTTTACCACTACCAACACATCTGTATAATCCAAGTTAAACCAACAAGTAAAATGATTATCTATTCAAGCTGATTGCTTGTTGCCATGTGTGTGTGTCGTTTTCCCATTGCAGTGGGTGTACTGAAACCGCAGCAGCTGGTGGAAGAGATGAGAAAAGTGGATTTCATCAAAGCGGGAGGTGAATATTGGCCCGTGAACTGCTCATCTGGACACAGAGTGGCCATCATTGTTCCATTCCGCCGGCGACAGACGCATTTGAGGCTTTTCCTCCGCCACATGCATCCGTTTCTGCAGCGTCAGCAGTTGCATTACCGAATATTTATTGTCCACCAAGCTGGTTAGATAACCCTACTAAACAGGATAGCAAATCTTCATTAAACTTAATCGTTAGTGAATTATATAATCTTTCAGGGTTGTTTGATTTCATCAGCTTTTGCTATTAGTATAATCGATACGGTTGATTAAAAAGGTTTAATTCGATATGACTTCCTTATCGATACTCAGAATCCTTGATGGTATGGTAATGGTATCGATAAAAATTCGATATCGAAATCGATTTAGCGTGACAGCCTTGTTCAAGGCAACTAATATCGATATTACCGACATGATGTAATAATAACGTTTCTTAATATCGATATTTGATTTCTATATCGATACTTAAAATCCTTGTCGATACCACAACGATACAATGTACCGAGGTGAAGAGCATCGATATATCAAAATTTCGATATCGATATCGATTTAGCGGACAACCCTATTGAAGAAAATGAGTATCGGCACTTTATATCAATAACGTTCCTTAATATCGATATCAATTTTCATATCGATATTTAAAATCCTTGTCGATACCATAACGGTACGACATATTGAGGTTGAAAAGCATCAAAACATCAAACTTTCGATATCGATATCGATTTAGCGGACAACCCTATTGGAGAAAACTACTATCGATACTTTATATCAATGTTTCTTAATATCGATATTGATTTCATTATCGGTATTTAGAATCCTTGTCGATACCATAACGATACGACATATTGAGGTTGAAAGGCATCAAAACATCAAACTTTCGATATCGATATCGATTTAGCGGACAACCCTATTGGAGGAAACTACTATCGATACTTTTATAACAATGTTTCTTAATATCGATATTGATTTACTTATCGATATTTAAAATCCTTGTCGATACGCTAACGATATGATAATCCAATTCAATGAATATCAAAAGGAAACGGTCCATTCAATCGAGGAATGCTGCTCAACATCGGTGTCAGGGAGGCTTTGAACATGTCGGATTTCGACTGCTTCGTCTTCCACGATGTCGATTTACTGCCGGAAGACGACCGGAATACCTACTCGTGCCCGCAGCAGCCGAGACACTTGTCCGTCCTCATCAATATATTCAATTACACGTAAAATCTTTAATCTAATTAGTTTATCTACATTATAAATAACGTGACATTACATACAAATTAATATTACAAGATTTGGAAAATAGTTTACCGTACGAGACGCTATTCGGCGGAGTGAGCGCCATGTCACGCGACCACTTCCTTTTGATCAACGGATATTCCAACTACTTCTGGGGCTGGGGTGGCGAAGACGACGATATCTCCAACCGCATTCGCCTTCACGGACTCGAGATAACGCGCTACGACGGAAACGTTTCGCGCTACACCATGCTCTCCCATCAAAGGGAACCTCCAAACCCTATCCGGTAATCACATTCCGTTCTATCTTTGTCTATTTTGTTTGTTTTGTTTATTTACGAATCTGGCTTTTTGCCAACTTCATCAAATTATTCCAGTCGTCATATTGGATATGTTGGCGAAAATTTCCATTTTATAGATGACACTTATAAAATTAAATAAAGGTCATAATAAGATGAATGGTTAAGAACATTAACTTTTAGTAAGCAGTGATTTCATTTTCAAAATATTTGGCAAAATCTTGATCAATACAATAAAATGACACGGATAGTAAGATTCAATACTTAACGAACATTAACTGTATGAACAGTACAGTCTATAGAGCAATAGAAAAAGGTTCTTGCTGGGGAAAAGTTGATTTGCTTATTGCTCCTGCGCTATCAAAGATATAACTACCAAAAAAATACTAGGTGTAGACCTAGTAGTACCTAATGCACTCGTAAAGTTTCGTTCAAATCGACTGGTTAGTTTCGCCAAAATAAAATCCGAAAGGTTGGGAATTGTAATACTTTTCCGCCACTCACGACCCTTTTTTCCGCTCTAGGCTGAGTAATATCATCAAACATGACCGTTGTTCATAATAACCTTAATCAACACGAGACGCTAATTTCCCGTATCTTTCCCATGACCAGGACACGGTACCTGCGAAACAGCGCGCGGAGGTGGCGATTCGACGGATTCACTCACCTCCATTACCGTTTAATCCGCACGGAAGAGAGGCGACTCTACACTTGGATTTACGCCAACATAACTCTGTGATACCCAACAGATGGGCATCGACATTCCGGGCATCCGGAATATAAGAAAAGACAAGAATGACACGATTCCGCCTATGACGTAGGGACATGTAATTGCTTAGCAAGCCATTGATTGTACATAGGCAAATAGCCAAGGTGATCTGTCTCTCAACCCCCCGAAGGAAAAACGAGAAAAAAATTCAAAATTTCCTTGTTTTTATGAAATAGTTTAAACTGTCTACACACACAGCTTCGCTAGAAAGTAGGGAACAGGCATAGAGAAAGAATAGAGGGGGTAGATAGATAGATAGATAGCGCCAGGAACAATCATCAGAAACTGAAAACAAGCCGAGAAAACTTTGTCAGGATCTGACAGGAAACACGTCAAGATTCCACTATTCACACTTGTTATACAATGAAGCAGCCATGTCGTATTGATCTCCAGTGACCAGTTTGTCGTGTGCACAGACCGAGATTGGGAGGAAAAACACCGTCTGTGCAACACGGGGGAGTGAAATGTACACCACGAATGAAGAAAACACTGTGGAGAGAGTCGGAAAAAAGAGAAAACTATGAGATTGTTTGCCCACTTTAATTCAACAAATTAAAGCGTTTTATTTAAGTTATTGAAAATGTTGAAAAAAAAGCTTGACTTGTCGATAAATCCCTAAAATATTTAAGGAGACATACAAAAAAATACGACAGAACATATCGTCGACGATGAGCTTCATTCCCGTATATCTATTTTCCCGTAGAACATATGGAAGCAAGAGTTTCGTCGCCTTTTTTTCCCTCCCCAGTTGTATTTACACGGTAGTTGGGGGCTGTTTCCGACGACTCGATTTACGGTAATCGAGTTGAATTTTCAGTTTGTTTCCTCCCCTCTTGAAATCGATCCTGGAACCCGACTCGAGTTTCTTGGACAGTTTTCAGAGAAGTTGACTTTGAAGTCGATACTGCCTCATATAAGATAGTTCGATTGAGAAGGAAACAGTTGACTTTGATGGCCCGAGTCGAGTCGTGTTTCTTGTTGGTGTTTCTTTTTCTCCAACTTTGCCGATTCGACGTATTTACACATCCTTGGTGAAGGATCCGAGTCGAAGCTGCTCGTTCTGGTACTTGATGGGTGACTGAATGGCTTTGAGGAATTCCTTCTGCGACTGGAGAATCTGCTTGATGGTGTGGATCCACTCGTGCGTCGATTCGTTGGACGAGGCGTGGCAGACAAAGGCCCACTGATTGGCCTGGCCCGATGCGCCGTTGGCCATTGAAAGACGCGGGTCTGTCGATTTGACGACGAATTTGACCGGTTCGCCGCTCTCTATGTCGCACACCTCCAGCGACATCTTGTTCATCTGAAATAGCGAATTCGAAAGTACTAATAGATATGATCAAAACCCTTCAAGTTCAACAGGAAAACATTGAAAACTGAATTCATTTATTAAATTTAATGGGGAGAATGGTTTTCTATCAAATAAATGAAGTGGGAAGAGTTTGAATTGGAAAACGTTGGCGAGCGTATTGAGTACCTGTATTTGTGCCTTGTAAATGAAGACTGGCTGAATAAACTGGGTCCTCTTGCCGACGATTTCACTGAAGATAATGGCCTGCTCGAAGAGGAAAACCTGCAGCTGTTTGAACTCTTTGGTCTGCTGCTTGATTTCACCGGAACAAAACAGCTGGCCGTGAAGCAGGAGGTTTCCTAGGGCTGTTATCTTCCCCTGCGGAATATTGATTCAATTACGCTGCACGCCAAATTTCTCCCTTCCTTGAGAGACCTTAGATTTCTACAAGGACGCAGCTAAATCAGCGATGATGTGATTAATCATACTAATTAGAATTTCGCTTTAAGATATCAAAATCTATAGTTGTGGCAATTAAAGTTAAGTTATCGTACTCGACTGCACTGCAATAAAATTTGATAGTAAACTATAGATATTCATATTTTCAATTACTGTATGGACCACGTATTGCGACTATTACGATTTTAACTGATATCCGTTTAATTACAATCTACTTCAGTTAAATTTACAGTGATTTTACTCGGTGATGTCAACGACTGGATTCGAGTAGAGTCGAGTCAAAGTCGATAATACGCAGGCCAAAGTCGAGTCGAGCCGAGTCAACTAACCCCCGATTCCAGTCGACAAGTCGAGTCGAATCATTTGACAACCCTAGATATCACAGAGCTATCTATCCAATCTATCTATCTGTCTATCTGCCTCTGTAATATAAACTACAAATATAAGTTAATTTGAATCTAGCAGTATCGACAGGTTACACCCAATAGAATACGAAATTACGTCGAATCCTTGAATGCGGCCGACCATCATCATGTCATTGGCCATTTTGGGCACGACCGTCATAATCTGAAGCGCCCTCGACAGGGTTTCCGCCTCGTGACGCAGCGATTTCTTGAGCCGCTCGTTTTCAGCCTCGTCGCCGTCCGTGGCCCTTTCCGCAATGATCAGCGCCTTCTCCGTGTGCCGCAGAAGGTCGCGCAGCAAAAGCTGATACCTAAAACAGTAAACAACACTTCAAGTCCTGGGTCGAGGATATGTAAACAAGCGGGAAAATAGCAAATTCTGCACAATAAGAAAATATACAAGACAAGTAAAATACAATACTTTTTTTAAATCACAATAAAAGTGATTATAATAATAATATTAGAAGCGAGTACGATTTTCTGTTGAATTATTTTAAAAAATCAATTAAAAAAATTTCATGAAATTTCCAAAAAAAAAATACAGAATTCAAGATATATTTTGAAATAAAAAATAATAAAATTATATTAACGAATACAATAAATGAAATTCAAAAAATGAATACTTAAAAAAGGGGACAAAATTCAATTATGCAGTTTTTTTTTTTAATTTGATTTGATCCGTACATAAATGCTATAAGAGTAAACGTGAGAAAATAGCAGTCGAATTTACTTGGTGATTCGCTGGACTGGTTTGATCAGCAGGTCGCATATCGTCAAGCGATGTCCCAGTATTTGCCGCAATTCCTGTGTTAATAAAAATATTCCATTATAAATGCTAATTCTTCCTCTTCAGCAGTATTAAGACTGATTAATCGTCCATCCTTGTTCTTTAGATTTTTTCTTATCAACTTATTCGATTAACTATTCATCAGTGTTGGATTTCAACGGCTGAATGACTCGTTGAGCGAAAGCTCAAGTAATTGCTTTGATTTTACCTCAAAGTACGTGTCGATGTGTTCCGAGACAATGAACTCAGACTTTGCCTTATTCTGGCAATAGACGACGTACATGTGCAGCTTGCGCTCGTACCGCTTAAACAGGGGACCCAATTCCGAGACCCGGTCGCCGCACTTCTCCAGAGCTTTCACAAAGACGCTGCAAACATAAAGAAACGAAGCTGCTGAATTGCCACCAAATAGTTAAGTTTGGGACTGTACTAGTCCAGGAATCATTAAGCATGCTGAAATAGTAGTTAAAAACCTAGTTTAATACAACACTAGCCACTGAATATGAATCCCATATCAAATGAATAGACTGAACGGGTAACTTAACTTGATGCTAATTAAATATAACTTAATTTCAAGTCCCCGGAACAATTCATTTAAACATTCTGGAATAATCAATCTTATAGAACCTGTAACTTAATATCAAATTCATTAATATAATGCTATACTTCCCTTGAATTCTGCTTAATGAATTGCTGAATTGATTATTGATTGACCGCACTATTCGGCCAAAGGAAACGTTAACAGAAAGGATACCACCGAACTGCTAGGTGAACTTCAGTTGGGAAAGTATCAAGACTAATCAATATCCATTTAAAAAAATATGAACCAATACAGCTACGGAACGCTAGCAAGGGAAATCTGCTAAACTAGCCATAAGGTCACCATAGTAACTAAAAGTCGGTTCCTAAGTGAAAAAGATAGGGAAAATCGACAGTCCGTTACTCTTTGTGCCACTGATAGATGCTGCCTAGGTTGCCGAAGATAATCTTGTCCTTGCCGTCTTTTAGATCGTCAGGAACGGGCGGCAAAGAAACGGCTGCCTCGGTAACGTTGGATGATGTTCCCAGGCTCATGAACGCCATATAACCGTCGACAATTTGGCCCAGGTCCCTCACATAGTCGCGCTCTGTGTCAACCAATTCCTGCACGACGTCCAAAAACCCACCGTCAATAAATAATTAAATACACATTTTTTCAAATTATTGTTCAATAATCATATTATAATAATGTATAATACATTTAGAGTTATCTGTTATTACAATCACATATATTTATAATATGTATTTATAAATGTAAGGCTATAACTTTTAGGTTAATATAATTCAAAAATTAAAAACGTGATATTAAATTTAAAAATTCCAATAATTTCTTACAATGATTAAGTTAAAAATAATTAGACTGTTAATTTATTGCACCTGAAGAACGTAGTGCCTTTTCTTGAGGACGGCCTCCAGTTCGTTGCTATTGGCCAGGGACAATTCCTGGAGAGCTTGCTCCGGTTCTTCCAGCGTCAGGGGAGGTGCTAGACTTCGCTCCACCTCGTTGTGAAGTTCCTTTTCATAAACAAAAAATTACAGATAAATATAAAACCCATAGGCCGGTGCTTTAATCGTTCAGCAAGTCTTTCTTTTTACTAGATTCCTACAAAACTTAGTCGACGATCACGAAACTCAGTCATTAAGACGGTAAATTAACCAAGGGAAACTGGGAGGGGCCATGCTGACGGAGGGGCGGGGGTTGCAAACCCAAGGACATGCGAGCCAAACAAGCGGATCGATTCCTTCCAACCAGTAGAAAAAAAAGAAACAGAATGAGTGGTCCACAAGAAAATATAAAAAAAATTAAAAAAAAATTGGAACAGAGGAAAAACGGGGCGGGTGGAACATGCGAAATATAAAAGCCATATAGAGAGAGAAACCGACCATTTTTTCGCGAACAAGAGCTTCTATCTCGTTGACGAGATCGCCACCAGAGACCTGACAGAGAAAGTGCAATCACCGCATAGATTAGGCGCCGTAATAGCCCAAAGGCTTCCCATAAAAGCTTTTCCCTTTTTTTATATTTCTTCTTAAAACACGAGCAATATCAATAGCTCATCTTCGGCGTTTTAGTGTCATGTTGCGATCGGGAAAGAGAGGGCACAGAATTCGAGGTTGAGCTGTATGAGCTGTCCGACCTCGAATCCCCGCCCTCCTCTCTACCTATTAATAATTGATTGATTGATTGGTCAAAAAGAGAAAGAGCTGCGTAGGTACTTACGGAAGACAAATTGAGGATAGGCATATAGATATAGGCAGAGATAGGCAGACAATACATGATAGATGGTCAGTAGAACAGAGAGATATAGATATATAAAATATGGATAGGTGGATAAAGAACATGGATATTTTATACGTTGGACATGGAGATCAGACAGGTTACATGATACATGGAATAGACACTGTTGGATATAGTAAGGTACATTGATAACTATAAGGATACGGATGAATAGGATGATAGATAGATAGGTGTGTAGGAGAATAGGTAGGTGGATAGATAGATGGACAGACTGATCGATAGCAGAGATAGAGAGACAGCCAGATTTATAAATCGGTAGACAGGCAGCAGAGAGAATAGAGATCGATGGAATAGATGGTCAGACGGTACAGAGTAGAAAATAGGTAGGTCGACAGGTAGTATAGACAGACAGATGGACTGGTAAATAGATACATAGATTGGTATAATACAACAGAATATAAGTAGATGGAATGAATGGAGAAAGGGCTATACCGATGCAAATAGATAGGTAGATAGACAGGCGGATAGGTCAATAGGCAGAAAGAGGCAATAAGAAAGATAAATAGATAGATAAGACGGACAGATAAACAAACAGATAGATAGACAGACAAATTGATAGACAGGTAGACAGAAAGACATAGTTAGGTATATAGACAGACACGATTGATGGACAGATAGGATAGATAGAAGATAAACAGACAGACGGATAGATAGATAGATAGATAGAAAGATACATAGACAAGTAAGATATCGTCAGGTAGTGCTGGCTATATAGGTAGACAGCGTACCACGTAATTCAGTGGATAGGTAGATCCTTGACAGCCCACGATACTGATCCGCCGAAGATTTACCGTTCCGCAACCCAGGCTATCCCTAATAACACTGATTTACTTGTACCTTGTGACTGGAGGTCGACTTGGAATCCGTAGAGTTATTGTTCTGCTTGCCGCCTGTGCCCGTGCTGACAAGAGGCATCGGTGGCGGTAGTTCGACGTCGATATCTTCCTCGTCGGTCGTGCCTGCAAAAGACGAGCCATTGTGCCAATTTAATATCCGCTTCCACTCGGCATCTTTCTTGGCCCGCATTTGGAAGGGCATTTTCACCAGTGGTCAACAACACGAGCGTACAGGATATGGGCAGACAGATAGAAATACATGATAGATGGTCAATAGACAGCGAGATATCGATATTAAGATATGGCAGGTGGATATATTAACATGAATATATGATGCGTAGACACATGGATAAATAAATAAAATAGTCCGGTTACAGGATACGTGTAATAGACTAACTGTTGGATACTGTTAGGTACATAGATTACAAGTTAGACACGAATGGATAGGTAGGTGTAGATATTTAGATAGATAGATGAATAGATAGGTATACAGATAGATAGGTAGGTGGACAGAATCGACTGACTGTTAGGTACATGTAACTAGTTACTAAGTTACTAGTTACATGTTACTATTTACTTTACGTAATACATTACTTACTAGTACTAGTTGTATAGTTTACTTACTCGTTAGTGTTACTAGTTAGGTACGAATGGATAGGTAGATAGATAGATGGATAGATAGGTAGGTGGACAGAATCATCGTTACCACATAACATCGCAAGTACAATTTTACGGTTTGTAAACTATTCTTATTGGCTATTGATCCGTTATTAGTTTACTGGGTTGCGCAGCAGAAACTTAATACCAAATGACAGAAAGTATAGTCTTCGTCATTAACTAATCCGGATGTTCTCTTTTAGCTTAGAAACACTCAAGATATTATCATATTTACACACATACATATTAAACTATATATTATAGTTATACGTATGCACACATATAGTTGTAGTTAAAGTTACAGTTATAGTTATACACATACATAATTTACCATTTATGACCGACAAGTACACTACTTAAGATAAAACTATGGAACTAACTAAGATAATATGTAAACTACTAGCCTGTTATTCAGAAAACGGAACAGCTTAAACAGGATTAAACGCGCTAGTCTTTGAACTACACGCATATTATTCAAATCTCAATTGCGAGTGAAAACTTGCAATAGTATCGATCAGTTATCTAAAGAGATTACTAATATAATATTCCTGTTAACAGTTTCACGGGATAACGTAAACTAGGTGATACCTCAACTTGACATAACGAAGTTAAGTGAGAATACTAATCCAATTATCGTGCAACAGTTTCACGGGATAATGTAAACACACGTCACCGCGTTGAACGTCACGGATGCCAGCGAGAGAACAAAAAGGAAGGTTGCTTGATTACCGTGGCCTGGCTCTAACGGCGGTTTGGTGGGTTTTAGTGCGCTGGCCTGCGAGTGCGGCTGCAGCGTGGGCACCTCGGCGCTCTCCTTATTGCCCATTTCCGGATGAGAGGTAGACAGCTATCAAAATAAACACAGCCCGGTCAATTAAACGCATACCATCCGACGAGATAATGTCTCACTGACAGCACTTGCTCTCAGCTTAACAGTTACCAACAACTGAGTAAACTCAACTTTCCCCGGGAAAAAGACACGACGTTTCAGCCGGCCACCCCAGGGCCAAAAAAATCACCCAAACTTTAGCTCGCGTCTTAAATTAAAACCTGATTCAGACCCCATTCACTGTGCTAAAGACGGGGCTAATCAGACATCACTTACGCTTGCAAGTCACCAGTTTACTCTATCATTTTGATTCTCCCAATACTCTAACCAACTTGTCGTGATGAATTTTACCGATGTTTTCCCGCTTCCTCCGTGAATACTGAGATTGAGATTTTACCTTCAGTTTCCTGTCGCTTTGCGTTTTCTTGAAAACGGCTGGCGGCTTGCTACTGGTCAACGGGGCTGCTGAAGCTGCCAGTGCGGACGGCGCTGCTGAAGCTGCTGCTGCTGCTGCTGGGCCACCGATCGGCTGGTTGCTGCTGCCAAACGAAGGTAGAGATCCTTCTCCGACTTTTCCTTGACTCAATTTGCGGAAACCAGGGAGTCCCCATTTACGCCTAAAGACAATTTGACCCGTTTTTAGTGAACGTTAAGTTCCAAACTAGGATTCCGAAACCACGTTCGAACCAATATCGTAATTCGCAATCAAAATCGTCTATCAAACCAATATCATACAAGTAATCATATATAACATAACCTGATGTTAATTACCGAATGTTTATAAGGTATATAAGTTTTTTATTCGCAGACTGACGATGTACTGAACTCACGAAATTCAAAAATTACTTGAACAAACCATTACAGCAATCTACATAACCTTATGTAACTACAAGAAGCACACTTAAATCACTCGGTACCAGTAAACTTAATAATCAACAAATTTTAGCTTAGATTAGTTTTGACTTACGCCGGTTTCACGCCCTGCACACATACCCATTCTCTAATATTTCTAACTTCAACGAATAACACATCGAACGTCGTATTAAGATCTAATGGGTAAAATTTGAAAAAATAAAGCGACGAAAACGTCATAGTCATTTTACGTACCCTCCGAAAACTTTGCGTTTGCTCAGCGGTGAAGTGGCCGTTGTTGGGTTGCTGGTTCCTACGCCAATCGGGTCGTGGTTATCTAAACCCCCGCACGGAGATTGGGGGAAAGAACAAGAAACGGTAAATACCACTGAAGTTTTTAATTACAGTGAAACCAGACAATAGACCAAAGAAATGAACCTTCACGTTCTGAGTGCAGCGGCATTTGTACAAGGGGTAGGAGGGGTGGAATCGGAAAAGCCCCAAGTCGGGAAATCCACACACTTTTCGAGACACTTTAGCGTAACTTCCTTCTCTTTCTCATATCACACATGACGCCACATTAGCGGATATATCCATTTGGAGCGGGGCCAAAAGTAACCTTATCGCTACACCCAGCTCCAAAAAGTTTTTGTTTCCTCTTATGTGGCGACTAGAAGTCGCTTTTCATTTCGCTCTGTTTCGACTGTGCCTTTTTCCCATTTTATCAGACAGCAACCAACCGTCGCCGGCTTTATCGACTGCAGCGCTCCAATGCGGAACTTTGCACAGACTTGCTGATAAACATGTGAGATCACCCCAACGCTGCCCGGGGTTTTACTTTACTGCCATTCTGAGGGGACGCCCACGTGTGGTCTATTATCTATCTATCTATCTACCTATCTATCAATTTATCTATCTATCTATCTATATCTATCTATCTGATTGCCCATGTGACTTTCAGTTTGAATATCTGAGTTTCAGTCTATCTGTTCGTCTATCTGTCTAACTGCCTGTCAGCCTATCTACCTACAAATTTATGTCCGTGTCAGTCTTTCTGTTCTACCAATCTATCTATCTATTCTGTCTATCTATTTATCTATCCATAAGTATGTCTGTGTGTCAGTCTTCCTCTGTTCTGTCTGTCTGCTTATCTACTGTCTATCTATCCATCCATCCATCCACCCATCCACATAATTATCTCTATCTAGCTCGAATTTAAACAGAACCGGTTCCGGGACAAAGGTCAAGAAAACTGTGCCAACTGAATCATGGCATTATGTACTTACAGATAAACATACGCAAGCATTTCTTACTTTCTTATTTTTCCTTCTGGGTTTAACTTTTTACTGTTTGACGTCGTTTTTTTTTAAAGAAATAAGTATTTCTGTGATTAAACGAGTCCGGCGACTTGGTATGTTTTGTTTCAAAACGTACCTTTGAAGAAGGAAGGGACGAAGAGTAGAAAGCCGGGGCACAAGGAAATGGTAATGGCCGGATCAATAGCTTCCACAACGAAAGCCAAAGTGGAGTCGAAGCGCGCTTTGCAAAGAGATTCCCGTTTCTGTTACCAAACCGATCCTCCTACCCCCACCAGCTAGGTTAGGCCCACATAGGCCGAGCCATACACTAGACCACCTGACCTCATCCTACTTAGTTCCAGGTGAGCTTCATTCAACAGCTACCAAGTTTAACAAGTCGTTTTACTCCAAATTGGACGTTTAAAAGCGCGGATTCGCATACGCGTCAACTGGGACGTGCGATTAGTTTTACAAAATACTTTTTTCCCCCGACTAACAGCGGCCACTGACAACAGTTCAACTTGGCACGCACTTGTCGAAAACGAGGAAACGAGGCGACTGTTCCACGGCCAACTATCAAAAGCGGATCCGGCAGTGAGGAAAGCCAAACACGCCGCCGCACTGGCTCACCAAATTTGGAGCCCAGAAAGAGGCCCGCACCCGAACAAAACGCAACCCAACCACGGGGCGAAGTAATTCTTCTTCCCTTCTAAACTAAAAGACACGTAATATTTGTTTTTCCTTTTCCGCTTAATTTAGACGGAACCAATATGCACGACACATGGAGTACAATCATACCTATATATTCACAATGCTCAAGTATTACTTACTAGAACTAATTTCAATATAATTAATGAAAAATAATGTAATTAAGATAATTTAATTACAGATAACTAAATAGCAAATGAAAAAAAAAACAGTCCACATAGAAAAAATTGCAAAACTAGAAACTGAAAGCTGAATCAGAGTCGGTACAATTCAAAACTCGATTTTTAAACTTTCTCCACATATACTGCACTCACCAAGGGCTCTGTTTCTTTTACGAAAAGACAAAGGAAAAAGAGCTGCGAACCCTTTCTTTCTTAGAAAAAGAAAGAATACGGATCCACGCTAGAAGCTACAGTCATTAATCAAGCTTATGTCCTTATATGTTAAGCGAAAACTAACGAGTCGACCGAGCAGGCGCTGTAAATCATCCGAGAGATTGTTTAATGCGCAATGCCAACTGTTAGGGAATCACGTCGCTTGTGGACCGAATATTGCGTAACATGCAGTTTAAAGTTAACTCAGCTAAAACAGTAACAATATTGCGCACAAATTAAACGATTAAAAAAAGGTCATCTATTCAAAACCAACCCTAAATTGCCCTCTTTTTTCAAAACGACTAAACGAACGCTGTGAGAACTGCGTTTTACCGGCGCTAGATGGGGTTGAGCGCACCAAAACAATAGCCAATGCGCGAAATCGCAAACAAAGCAAACCTTCACAGTTCCCCTGCCATTCCCCAATGTTAAGCGCTGTCAGTTTACGGAAACACGGGGCAGTTCAGCACAAAGGAAACTGTTCAAAGCCTAAAGGGTCTCTCGGCGCCAGAGTAAATCGTTATTGGGCGAACAATAACCATGGTTTCACAACGCTGTTGGAAAAATCTTTCCTTCAGAAATCTACCTACCGTGTGACATGTTCCACCTGAACTTTTACGAGAATTACCTTTTCCCCCGTAAAATTACTTGGAAATTTAGTTTTGAAGGTTATTCAACCTTGTACTGGAAACTGCATATAACTTTTTAAAAAAGTACAAATAATGGGAAACTCGTCTCGTGAGGCTTTTTAGTTACCCCGGTTGTACAAAGTACACTGTGATGAAAAGTTTGCGTCAAGTTTGAATGAAGCTGAGTTTCGTGCTGTTTTCGCTGTGATTCCATGTTCACCGTGCTCGTCAACACAGGGACATCTTTCATTCCAACATGGTTTTTTAATCACCTGAAACCCTTTTGTGTCAACTTCAGCATAACCCACAAACTGCTTATTAAAAAAACGATTTGTACAAAAGCTTGTCTAATTTAGCGCACGTCTTCAGCTACTGTGCAGATTCCTACTTGGTATACGATAACCGCGCGAACTTAAAAGGGGCGGGGGGGAACGGGCATGTATATACAGCATGGTTCATTTACTCTGGCAAAGTAAGCAAACAAGCGCTCATGTTTATCACAAGCCCTTCGCACAACTCACGTGTACTGCACCAGCCCACATCAATTAGGTACCGCGTGCTGCTCTTGCAAGCCACAGAGCAATCGATGCAAACTATTGTGTATCATACCAGGGAGCCAGCGAGTTTCATAAAAAGGGCCAATTTCAATCCTGCTTTCCATCTTGTTATCTTATCTTATATTACATTACATTATATTATAATACATATTATTATATTATATTTTTTCCCCATCTTCTTCTCACCAAATCTTCGACTAGCTGGATGTTATCCTGTTCCTGGAGAAACTTCATTCATCTGTAAATTTATCTTTCAATATACATTCTGTTTCTGCTGTTCATCTTAATCTGGGGTACATTGGTACAGTCTAGAACAGTACGAAAGGGTTCTTGCTGGGGAGAAGTTGATTGCTTATTGCTCCCACACTTTCAAAGATATAGCAACTTAAAAATTACCGAGCCGAGACCTAGTTGTACTTAATGCACTTGCAAAGTTTCATTTTAATTGGCTTGTTACTTTTGTCAAAATTAAATCCTAAACTAAAAAAAGGAAAAAAATCGGTTGGATACTTTTGCCAAAATAAAACCCTAAAATTGAAAAATCACTGTGATTCCTGGCCATTCACATCCCTTTTTCCCCCTTATTCTATGGACTGCACGTGACCTGGAGTTAACTCGTTGTGAATCTCAAACGGAAAGTTATTGTTGCTGAATAGCAGATGGGTCGACTGCAGACCAGAAAATCTAATCTGCCAGTCGGACAAAGTTCATAATCGATCAGTCAGAGTTGAGATCAGCTGACTCGTATTGGGAAATGCCAAATGGGAAATAGGTTCGATACCAAGTGTGCTGACGGGGAAAGTCAACACGCGCGCTTATTTACATCTCGAGTCGCGATTAGTACAGACGTAATGAATTTGCACAGTAAGCTGGTTGGATCCTGCATCTTGAACACGTTCTAATCAATTCTGAATTTGGGAACAATCCAATCCTGATCTTCAAAAAAGGCATTTTCAGACTTCAGAATCCAAGAAAAAGAGCCATCGAAAGTTTAACCGACCAACGACGACGCTCCACGCGACGCATGCAAAAACAGTTTAACAGAGGGAATCGATTAATGTAATAGCGTTCGTTAATTAAGCCTATGACATTAACCGCGTCGCAAGTCGCAAACTTGAGCGGCAACGACCGGGAATTAGCCTTGGTGCTCCTCGTTAATCTGTTTGTTGCCAGTGGACTGACAGTACTCTTGTCAATTAGCGCATCGATCCTGCATATATGAAGGAGGGCGAAACTGATCTTCATGGGCGTTTCAACTCGAGCTATTGACAAACAGTAGGTCTGTATATGAGAAACACGCGGTATTTTCCTCTGTCAAACATAATCCTATTGGCCGGTGAAGACAAATTCAAACAAAACAGTTTTCCGGTAAGTTACACTTTACAGTAAATGGCGGGGAATATGATAATAACTTCATCTTCAGGATTTTGTTTTGGCAAAACTAACAGACCAATTTCAACGAAACTTTACGAGTGTGTCAAGCGTTAGTGAACCTACACGTGGTATTCTTTGGGTTGTTTTAACTTTATAACTATGGGAGTTATAAGCAGATAACTTTTCCCCAGCAAGGACCCTTTCTTCTGCTCTAAGACTGTACAAGGCCCTTGAAAGAACCGATCGATAGCTGGAGGATTTTTCTCTTCCGTATCTCTTTTCTTTTTTATCTTGTCTTCTTCTTTTTCTTGTTTCCCCGCAGCGATTGTAACTTAATACGGTATGGCGCCCTCTTTTTCTTCGAGAAAGAGAAGAAATTTGATGGAACTCGCACTTCTAGGTTACTTTTTAATGAATTAATTAAGTGCTCTTAGCTTCTTTTTTTTGGTAACCCCCTCAAAGAGCTTCTTAACTTGGGACTAAATTGAAAACGTATAGCAAGCGGAACTTGTTCTACACCGACAGAGATGGGGCAAAATGGATTCCTTCCGGCATTTTGTTTGGGTTGCTGCGGAGGAGACGCGTGTTTTCTGGCCCGACGCCCGAGCGTTTTCAATGTTCACAGCTTCTATGACCCACAAGACCCAACACATGCTGTGACCCAAAATAGCTCATTATCACGAAAAACAACTAAGCGCCCTAGATAATTTACGACCGCTAGTTTCATGGAATTTTTTTCGCCCGATCCATATTTGCTTTTCCCTCGCCCTCTGTCTCTTTCTTACCTTCATAACTTGCTTTCCTGGGCGAGTTCTAATATTATCCTTCCTTTTTATGACTACCCACCCAAGATCACGGTGTGACGTCACGTGTGTTTTTCTTTTCTTCTGACCGTGCCCAGTATGGGAAAAGCTCACTTGCTTGTGTACTGGAATCAATTACCTGACGATGTGGAATCGCCTTCGCCGGCGGCCATTCTGCTGTCCGTTGTTCCATCCACTTCTGATGAATTGTTCCCGGCCTGCAATAAAACAAAACGCATATTATCAGACCTCGTTTTTTTATCGAACATCTTCAGGTGCACAAACACAAAATAAATGCGCAGCAAAAACTTAACAGATTTAATGTTTTTTTAAAATTAGAATCGATTGATAGATAGTTGGCTAGATGGATAGTTAGATAGACAGATAGACGCGACCACTGAGCCGCGACGGGATAGGTAGATGGAGGGATGGATGGGTGAGTGAATGGATACATGGGCAAATGTAGGTAAGTAGACAGATAGATAGACAGCTAGAAAGATAGATAGATAGGTAGGTGGGTAGATATAGACAGATAGATAGATTGGCATATGAATATTCAGCTAGACGACTCCAAAGATGGATAAATGTACAGACAGATGGACAAGCAGGCAGATAGATAGACAGATAGCTCCATCCAAATCTGTCAGAAAAAGCGTTCGGGTCGTTATTCTAATACTATTCTTCCCGTATAAGCAAGAAGAAACGCCAGAGACAAGATAAAAGACAGTCTCTTCTCATAAAGAAGAAGCTCAAGCCAGATGGGAGTGAGCTCCAGTGGTATGGATTTGCGACCCAAGGACCACTCATCCATCTGCATCTGATCCCGCGAGATATGAAGGCGACACACAACAAAAAAAAGATACACTCGTGACGTGCTCGATATATGTCTGGCCTTCGTCTTCACTAACGAGATTGTCACCCACGAGAATAATCACTTTCTATACTTTCCTATGCACCCGTACCCAACGGCCAACACGCGATTCGATCAAATTCCGCATCGGATAATGCTGACCGCTTCCTTACTCTGTTTATTACACAGACACGCGCCAGTCACGGATTTGACATAGTCGTTTCGTTCCATCTGATTACTGATTTGTAACTCACATGTTAACCAGCCGGGTCGAGCAAGTAAACAAGATGAATAGCCCACGTAAGAATGTCCACGACACTTATGAACACTTGCAATGCTAATACGCCTGGTGCTCCTACATGAACGCCCCGTGCAAGTATTCTATTATCCTTTGATGCTTCCTTTATACATTATTAATGATTCTGCTTAGTGCAAATGGGCTCCCTTTCAGACAATCTATGAAGTGCGTCCCCGACATGAATCTCGCATTTCCATTGGGAAAATTAACCCCAGAAAGGGCGTAACAGCCGGCAATGAATTTTCCAATGGCCCTAGATCACACTACACGAGAACCAATAAACAAGGGCACTTTTCTTGATTAACTTTAATTTGAATTCAACTAAACAGTATTATTAATTCTTCAAAGACAAGTGACCAGCCCTTCTAAAGTTTCTAGATCCACGACGGAATAATACGGAATTCGACAATCGTCACAACATCGTTCAAGTCGTCACGTGCTAGCAACACGGTAGCTTTTTCCTGTTCCGACTTTGTCAGCTCGACTTAATATTTCACACTCGAGTAGACTAAACTTTGATCCTTAACGCCAGATGTCCTTATCTTGAATAAAAGCGCTTGTATTAAACATTAGAGCAACAGCGAGTGAATTCCAGTCGCCTACATCACCGTTGAAACGCTAATGCACGGCAGCTTGATTCAACTCGACTAAGTACAAATCGTATAGATGCACAAAGCAGCCTCCCGTAGATTTAAGATCAATTCCGATTTGAAAACTCAAACTCGAATTCAACTCGACATTTGAGTAAACAACTTTCGAGTGATCTAAACTCAGCTTCGTGTAAAACAGAGGACGGCTGGACTAGTTGGCACCATATGATCGACCAAATTTCGAGAATCTCAAATATGCACGCCTCGGGAACAATCAAACTTGAACAAACCTTAACACATACGACTGAATACATGTTGCCATTCCAGCGGAAGTGATACCCAAAACGTCGAAAGGTCGACAACAACAAAGAGAATGCGTAATTCTAAACAAGCTTCTCAAGTTTTCAAGTTACGCGCTCATTAAATAGGTAAAAATAATCGAGGATTCCATTAAGATCCTGAAAATTAACGAGACACCAAACTCGGTCGATTATTCTCCAGGGCAAAATTTCAATAGTTCAAACTAATACGAAACGACACCGGGGAAGACGGACAGAACTGAATACAGGTTGCCACTGCAGCAGAAATGATGACCTGAACCGTAATATACATCGTAAAGATCGCGATAACATAAAATACGTTTTAGCAAAACAATCTTCCTAAGTTTTCCATCAAGTTAA
The DNA here is from genome assembly GCA_022114935.1 of Leptestheria dahalacensis. Classification (NCBI taxonomy): domain Eukaryota; kingdom Metazoa; phylum Arthropoda; class Branchiopoda; order Diplostraca; family Leptestheriidae; genus Leptestheria; species Leptestheria dahalacensis. The sequence continues at coordinate 14,474 of JAIQCU010000357.1, read as the reverse complement.
ACCCTCACTGAACAATCAAGAGCAAATAGAGGATTCCCTCAAGATCCATCAGATCAACTAGGTGCCAAACTGGATCGACAATTCCCCGGAAGAGACAATGTTTAAATAACTCAACCTAATACGAAATGAAACCCACAAATCAGCAACATGTCGACTTGTAAGACACCTGGAAAACGACGCATAGAACTGAATACAGGTCGCCACTGCAGCTGCGTTTATACCAGAATAGCAAGATTTAGAAGCAAATTCATCGACAATAACGCACAATCTAACTCCTCCATAAGCCTCTTAATTGTTAGGTTAAATTCTTACTGAACCGAGGATTCCATTAGGATTCACCTGATCAACGAGATGCCAAATTCGATCGATAATACCTGGAAAGCAACTTTTGGACAACTCAAACTTGTACAAAAGGGATCCGCAAAACAGAGCTGAGAAACAATGTTGAAATAAATGAATTTTACAGCAAACTACATGGGGTTATATGATCTTTTGGTGGAAACGCTATTGATTCGAACAGCTGCCGTTTGGCCATGGGCAGTTGTGCCGCTGAGGCCAAAGTTTTCTCTCAAACGCATCATGGACACGGAGGGAATTCTTTCCTCCCACAGTAGCCAGCATTCGAGTCACAAAGGTTAAATTTGGGACCGCGGCACCAAGACTTAAAAGTGTTTCCTCCCTCGGCTAAAAATAGGCGAGAACGCGAAACGCAGTCGTTAATACGAGGACCCCTTTTCGCTCCCCCTACATTCTGCTACATTACGCACCGTGAACGAACAAACGACAACAAATACAACAATTTGAATTCCTCAAGAGGAAGGGAAAAAATCGTCTTTCATTAGACAGCTGGCCTTGTTTAAAACCCGCATAGGACACTTTCTTCGTGTCAAACGACAGTGACAACTGAAATCGTCGCGCGCGCGCTGAAAACAGGGTCCAATCGAGAGAGAGAGAATCTTGGGCTTCTCCCAAGATTCGGTCGATTTCAAGTCTCTACAAAGGGAGAGAAGATTCCTTTGTGTCGCCTCGGCCCTTCCATCAAGAAGAATTCTACAAATTTTTCAAAAAATCGCCCGGACCAGCCCCGTCTTTCAAGTTACAAATTCCCTTCAGATTTGCAACGTAAGGAAACGGTATAACGATTCAACACTAGAACAAGAATTTTTTACAAAAATCGCAGAAGGAGGATCTAACACTCAATAGCGAACGGGAATCAATGGAATAAAAATGAAATAAAAGCCAAGGTAACGATAACCGGAGAAAAGAATTCAGACGTTGCACTTGAGACCCGGAATTCGTGATTCACAAAATCTGCGATGACCGTATACGAACGAGGAAACACTCGCTGTGATCATCTCAAAAGCAACAAGAGCAACACGACATACACACACAAAAAGTCAACTGCTGCACATAAAGGATCGTAATTCCCGAAAATGCGAACGTGGCACTACTGCCAAGGGAAGCTGGGCCCGGCTAAAAGCCCCGTCATAAAAATAGAAGAAATATTGCGAAACTTTATAACTGCAGACTGTCAGCGGTGACCTTAAACTAGAAATGACTCGCACACAAAAGTGGTCCGCTTTCTCCTTCTTTCCAGCAATTTGCCCAATTCCCTTAATACAGTTAGATCGTGACTCGGATAAATTGCCGGAGAACGCTGTTCAATAATTTTTTCTCTCAACTGCAAATGCAATTCAAACTTTGTCTATGATCTGTCAAGTAAAATGCACACCAACAGTTTTTTTTAAAGATTTGTCATTTGGCAAGACAAAGATGTCCGCTAAAGTGATTGAATTTCACCTTCTGGATTTTATTGGGTGCAAGCAATAAAGCGGCAGCCTCGCTTTGTGAAGCATTTAGACAGCCCGGCGAATCGTACGTCTTTTGACGCCGTAAGCTCCACTTGCGACTCAACGACGGAACGGCTTTAGCAGTCGGAGTAGGACAACTCGAACGCGAGTGACTGCGGAGGTTCAGCGTCAACTGCGGAAACAAATGAGGAAGAGGAAGCGAGATCTTCCGCCACGACGGTGAAGTGGCCGGCGCCGTATTCGATTCGGCCATAATCGCTTTACAGATCAACGGTGCATTGGTAATTCTTCTTATGCAGGATATCGGTCACCGTTCGCTCCAGGGTATACGCGCAAAGCCAAAGTTGCCGTTCAAAACACTTCACAACAGTGTATCTCTGTGTGTGTGTGTGTGTGTGTGTGTGTACGTTTTACGGGCCCGTTACTTCTGGAGCGCGTCTAAGCGCAAGTGAACAACCAGATGAACATCTCCGCGGCCGGTTCAATTTGTTTTCGGCGGCCGTGTTCAGCGATATCATCTTAACCGGAAAACGCCTTAAAAAAACCACCCGCTTTACAACAATAACGAGATGCTGGACAAGAAAAACACGTCACTGAAAGCACGATTACACCAGACTGAGAGGCCCGAGTTGACCTGTTGGGTTACCTGCCGTCAAGCACACTTCGCTGTGGCTCCCGCACGAGCACAGTTACCCACCCAGCGCGCATGACTCTTGGCTGCACGACATACAATCAAGACAGAAACAATCACATTCCGTCAAGATTCAATCCTCGCCTTGTGTCCAATATCCAATACCACAATCCCTATCCGTGATTACTTTGCTCAGTAATGAAAATCCGGATGGTAAAAGGGTCGATTTCAGTAGAATTGACTGACGTACGAGAACCGTTTTTGACACAGACTATCCTTGGCTTGTCTCACACCATATTGGACAAATCTGTAAAAGTCGGCGTGAGCCTGGCCAACCGGTATCTCCGTTTCAAAGTCGGTCTGCTGAATAACTTTTCTCTTTTTTCTGTTTCGTGTCTTATTTTTTTTTCTCCCTTGTCGTGGCTTTCTTCCTTTTGAACGTTCACTCGCACGCGTTCGCTTTTTCAAGGCATCACCGCCCTTTTGGAAGGGGATTTTTCTTTTCATTTTCCTCTTAGAATCTGACTCATGTGGCCTATGCCAGAGCCTATTAAGGCTAGGGACATCATTAATGGGTATCTATTACCTATTTATATCATTACTATCTACTATCAACTTATATGATTATTTAGTATTACTAATACCATTATTATTGTTATTTTATCACAATAATTATTAAGATAATTTATAGGAAATTAGCGCCCGAGTATTTTAACTTAAGTCTTGTAGAATAAAGTCAAGTCAGTAATGTTGGCCATACCTTGTCGGAGTTGAAAGTCGTAGCTGACCCTTGCGATCTGAGCGATCTACGGTCCTCCTCTTCAGAGAGATCTTCCAGTTCCCTTTAAAGGGCAAAAGAGAGTTTGCGTTTCAAATCGCCTTGCTCTACATTTCTTTACACGTCCCTTTTCCCAAATGCAATACAAAAGTCGCTTCTCTGTTACCTGCTGCTTCGCTGGCCGTTGGGTCTGAACTTCAAGGGACTTTTGGGTGGCATATCGAGCTGCTGCGTGTTGGGTATGGGTAAGGCGCTGTTCAAGTACGACTCCTGCATGACTTCCTTCAGTTTGCGCACCCAATTATTTTTCACTTCCGGGGTTGGAGCCTTTTTTTTATTCCAATAACAAAAATAATTACATTTTTTAATTTTTTTTTTTTCTTAGAAAATTAATTAAAGCTCCACGAGAACGATAAAATAAATAAAAAAATGGCACCCAGACCTTCAATATAACTTTGCCATCGGAAAAAGCTGACGACCGTCCGTTCCAGATGGCGAACTTGCATTCATCAGAACCGCTGTCGACGACGTCGCCTACACCCAGGTCACTGACGATCAGTCTCTGTTTAAAAACGTACTTGGCTTTGCCCTGTGCAGACACAATAGCAGCAGTAACAGGATGGATTCAGTTTACTCAACTAACGAAACACGACATTACCTGCGAGTCTTTAACTTCTTTGGCGAAAATCAAGTGCAGTTCGAAAAGAAACACGTGACGGTCCCGAATCTTTCGTATTAGAGGCTTAGGATCCCAAACCTGTAACGTATCAACAAAGCTTGTTGAACCAGGACATTTAGTTTGTCAAAATACGTAAAATAATTGTGAAAAATTCAAGTGATTTTACAAATAAACATTCCGTACAAGAGGCTTAGGATTCCAGACTGACAATTAATATTTGAAAATAACACGTAATAGATAAAGTGCTAAAAGTCAAATGGCAACATGGCTCAGGATAACTAATGAGAACCAGTTGGTGGTACCTGCAAAGTGTCGTGAAGAATAACGTCTCCGAGTTTGTCCAACGAGAGATCGCAGCCTTCCAACAGCGACACGTGAAGGGCATCATTAACTTTCTTCGGCACGTTCAGCATAACTTCTAGGCCATCCTGTGGTCACACAGATTGCGCGTTACTTCCAATTCAAAGTTGATCAGAGCGAAAGATAAATTAGTCTGATTACCTTCAACTCTCCTTTGCCTTCCTCGTCGCAGCAGCTTTGCAGCTCCTTAAACGTCATTTAAACGGGAAAATTAAACGGACGGAATTACATACCAAGTCTGCGCCAACTTGATGAATGTTTACCTTGAGTAGGAGTTGGTACTTGGTGATACGCTGCACCGGTTTGATGAGGTAAGCACTAATGGGGTGCTCGATATTGAACTGCTTTTGGACTTGCTCAAAGAAGGGCACGCCTCCGTACTGCACAATGACCGTGTTGGATTCCTGCATGTCTTTGCAGTAATGAACGTAAATGTCGAACTTTTGAGCCTGATCAAAAGACAATTCAAGTGTAAACGACAAGCAAACGTTCCAAATTAAGCTTCAACGACGGTACCCAAGTAACAAAACAATGGCCGACATCTTCAGGCATGACTTCGTATTTCTGCAGTTCCTTCAAGAAAATTTCTCGATGGAATTCCAGGATTTCTTCCATGTTGGAGAAAATAATGTCCTCCTTGCCGACCAGACTGGCCGGGGCGGAATTTCTCTGGCGTAACGAGGTGAGGTAGAACTTGACGCAAATCTCCAGATCTTTGACGTAGGTTTGTTCGGTTTGGAGCAATTCGGCCATGATGAATCTAAATGTATTTTTTTTAATAATCAAGATGAGTTTTCTTTTCGTAATAGAAGGCGATATATTACTCCTTGCGACGCGCTGATTTCCTTTTGCCTTCGTCTTGCGGCTGAATTACAGGAGGCACTGGATGAGATTCCGGCTGAGGTTCCGTCGGTGATTTCGGCTGCGATATGCCAAGTCTGTTTTCAAGTTGGACCCTGTATACACAATGCAATTAAGTTATACTTAAACGAAAATTAACAACCGATTGATGTCTCAACAGACTTGGACATGAACATTTGTTAGTGAACGAATTTCTGCTCTAAATAGGATACCATTGATCAAAAGGAAAAGGACAAGAGTGATGAAAAAACTACCGCAAGTTTTCGACACGGTTACTGAAGTCCTTGTATTTCAAGTCGACACTTTCCATCCACTGACTTATGGCGGCACCGTGAGTGTTGTTACCGGTGGACATGAGCGAGTCGGCCAGCTGCAGAAGCAATTTCACCTTCTCTCGTACGTCCTAGAAAAAGCAGCCAGTCAATATTTTTACGAATCGACAGTTGTCATAACGCCCCTTTAAGCGTCCAACTAAACAAAGTAGATTCATTTAAAAACCACAGAATCTAACACTGATTTTTTAAAAACCTCTAGATGATTATGCGTTTTTTTTCCCTAAATTAACGACTTTGGTAGTTGCAGGGTTAAAAACATCTAAGTCTGTCAATGAATAATTCATGTTTGTCAATACGAAGAGAATGTATATTATGTATAACATTTATAGCATATTCCAATATCATGCAATATATTCCTGGATGTTAAAACCATAGAATCAAATATGATACATTAGAATGTTCACCAAAAGTAAAGTTCAATAAAAGTATTAAATTGAAAGGTGAGTTACTTTGGCTTCCTCGCGGAATTTCTTGTTATCTTCGAGCAAGCGACAAGCCTGCTCTTTGGTCATGTGCTCAACATCCCTGATCATGTTGGCCTGCAGATAGGATTCGCCCACGGTGGCCAGCCAATCAAGCACTTGACGGGCCGAGTGCGTGAATAAGGCGAACTGCTGGCACTGGTCCAAGCGTCTCTTGCGTCCCGTCCATTCTTCCAGCACGCGGTTCTCTTGCTGAAGTAACTTTTCCAAAATACCTAAAAATTCCAGGGTAGAACACGTAAAGGAGCGTACAGAAATCTTAGTTATTAGATTTTTTCAATTTCAACTGTTTTATTATTAACTAACTTGATATCTGAACCTTTTTATTATTTATAAAATTTTCTAAATTTATTTAATACTACACCATCGTAAAATTTTCATGGGGAAAAACGGCACGTTTTACAAATTACTTTTTCAAAACTAGATTCATCCTTGACGCATAGCGTAAAGGAATCCAAACCATTTTTTTTTCAAATTAAACTCTATTATTATTAACTAACTCTATATACAATTTACCGGCTATATATTGATGTAACAAATTCGATATAGTAACTATTATAATATAAAATAACGCGAATCAGTTTGTTTATTTGAACGCACTGTACACATTTAAAAGTGGAATTCAATCTAAACAGGAATATTTGCTTTACCTTTAACGCGTTGCTCCGGTCCGCGGAAGCTAGCCTCTCCTCTCAGCGAGTAGAACTGCAGACTGCGCGAGGAATACTTCAGAAACGTCTCGGCCGTTCTTCGTGCCAGAGTGCAGGCCTAGAAGAGTACCGTAAATCACCCCGTTAATACACCCATCACTTCTTTGTTTATCATATCTAACACAATGGCTTACCTTCAAGAAATTCTCTTTCTGCTCCTGGTGCCTCAGGATGAGCTGCGATAACGCGTCCGATTTGCCACTGTCATCTATCACATCAAAGATGAATTGAATGCGTGTGCACAACTCTGATGCGGTTCAGAATAAAAAGTGGACAACTGTCGGTGAAAGTGTATACCCGCAGTGCCGCTGGCTGGACCTCCCTTGACCGCGCAGTAATCCTCATCGCGGCGGTATTCACGCTCCAGACTATCCAGGACAGAGCAAACCTGCATTGTAATTTGTCTTTAATATCTGGCCTCGTAATACTGTAAGTCCATCCAATCCAACAGTTACAACAACCCAGTATATTAAATCAGCTTGGATTACCAACATAATTAAGGTTATCCCCTTATGTTTAACTTAACTCATTCTGTAACTTGAGAATTTGAATATAAATGTAGAAACTTAATTAAACTTATCGATTTTTTTAATTTATAGAGATATCCGGAGATATTTTTTTTTAACCTGTTCGGCTGTTTTGTAAAAGTTGAGACTGGCCGTGACAAGTTTGTGCCTCTCCTCGGCGTACTGCACCAGGTTCTGCCATTTGCGCGTCACACAGTCGATGACTGCGTTGAGCGACTGGCGCTGTGCATCGCTCAGCACGGCCGCAGTCAGCAGCAGAGTCTCCGTCTTCCGCAGACACTGGTTAGCCGCGGCGTGGGTCCGCTCGATGGCCACCTGAAAGTGTCCGTGGTCGTTCCTGGTCTGTTCCGCTTCGGCCAGCGAGTTGGGCAGACTCAGTGATGCTATCAGCATAGCCTCTCCGTTGCGGATCCACGACAGGACCTGACGATATTAAACATTTCAATATGACGATAAGAATGCAGACAAACCCTTTGAATTCGGTCAATCAGTTTGATTTTTAAATTTTGACAATTTTAATTATTAACTTTTTTAATAATTTTTAATTCATATTTTTTGATTCCGTATTATATACCAGAAAATTAAAATAACCAAAAGCCAATATATATTTTATTAGCGCTAAAATTAAAATTATGAAACAAGCGGATCGCATTAACTACATTTATTAATTTCGTCTCAAAAATTTTTTCTCGCTTTTTTCCATTTACAGTAAAATTAAAATTAATTAAGATCCAAAAATACATTTTTATTAGCTTCCGAATAAACTTTACGGGAAAGCGGGTTGCGTCAGATTAATTTTCCAACTGAGGAATTACACGAATAATTGTATTAATTACTTGGCTTCTTTTTCTTAAACTGTTTTCTCCTTGCAATTATAATCTCCGACGCAAATTCAGTATCCAATCCTTGGGTCTACTGCACAATCTCCGTAATTATTATATATCTAACAATCTCAGCCTAATAATTCCTGATCATTAATTAAGCCGACTATATTCCCCTACCCCCCAGTTCAGTTATGCCAGAGGTCATAGGTCATATGTATAATTCGTTTAAAAGATACCTGATTGGCTTCCGCTTGCAGGTGCGCAATCTGCACATCCAGTTCCAGCGACGATTTCTTCAGCTCGGCCACGTCCTCCAAATCCATCTGACTCTGGTGAAGGGACTCGAGTATCTTCTGGACATTGTTCTCGGCCCCGGGAAGATAGGCATTACTCTGGGCCGTATTCTCCAGCATCTGAAGCAGCTCTTGGCCGCGCTGCAGCACGTTGAAGACGGCATTCTGCATGTGATGCAGCGAATCGTTATGGTGCTGAAGCAGCGTCTCCGAGCGCGTTATATCGCCAATGATATCGCCAGCCATATCGGCCAGGGAGAGGTTGGTCGTCGTTGGAGAGGCCGTGAGATCTTGCGACCACAACTCGATCTGCGAAGAGACCTGCAGCAACACGATAAGAATCGAACGGTGATTATATCATTTCAGGCTAAAAACCGATTATGACATGAAGACAAATCTAATCTGAATAATATTAACGTGTTTTAATTGAGTTAAACTATCAACCGATAAATGAAGTCAAACTATTTTCACGTACACGTCGGATTCGTATTACATCATCAAACCAGGATTAGACCATACATCCTATTAAATATCACGTCCATATTAATACCATACGAAATATCAAAATACTAGCATATCAGGCTTTTTTCAGCCATGGTATACGATATCAAGTACCATATCAAATTATCTGGAAGGCTTCCTAAAATATCGATATTCTGATACAAGAATCACTTTCTATATATCAATTTTTGACGTAAACCAATTAGTATTAACTAATCCGGTGTGCCAGGTTAAAGCGTGGCTTATTGTATTCTACTACGTACTTCAAGTGCGTCTCTCTCCCACGCTTTCCACTGGAGAAACACTTCCGTCTTCAGGTTCCACTCCCTCCAGAGTGTGAGGATCTCGTCCTTTAAGCGACTTAGATGTTCGACGGCAGACTCGACGGTCCCGTAAGAGCCGGTGCTGTCATTCTCTAACCCTAAATCCAAGTTTCTATGGGAAAAAAAACAATCGAATGAGCATTAAATAGAACATAAAACAACATACAATGAAATATTGAAACAAAAATACAATAAAACATAACTAAAAATAGGAGACTAAATTAAAATCACTATTAAGAAACGAAATTGTAATTACAATTATGATATAGATATTGATATAAAATTTTTTTTAAAAAATTAATTAAAAAGTAATCATAATACACACAGAACACGTGAAATTATATAAGGGAAACCTCATTTGATCCAATAGCGCAGTCCCTTCAGACAAAGTGTTGAAGCAGCCTTCCAGTGTCGAGTCCTTTCGAGCGGCCATTTGTTCCAATAGATTCTGTTGGCACCGTTTACAACAACAAGAGCTTATTTATATTAACTATGATGATATTAACAGTAGTAATATATCTTCTAGAAAACAAGTAACAAATAATACTTTAAATGTCTTAAAACGAGGCTAAAAATGGTAAAAAGGCGCATTTCATAATATCTTTGCAGATTTAACCGACCTGAATTTCGTCGAGCGACGTGTTGGATCCACTGAGGGTCACATCTTCCTGCAACTGAGCTCTTAGGGCGTCCAGCCAGGCAGTAACTTCAATTAAATGCGTATAAAAGAGCACTCCCAGGTCTAAGAGGTGACGACGCTGCGAGACTCGTGCGGCGAAGCGGCTATTGTCCCCCAAGAAGAAAACGCCAAGCAATTAAACTTCATCCTTAAGTAATTTACTACAATACTTCTAATAGCCCATTAGATAACAGAAGGCCAAATACTGCTTCATATTGACAGTAAATGTAGTAAAAGCGATAATAAGTGATGATAATAATTAATTAGTAGTAGAAAAATAATAGAGTATATATAAATATAATATAAATAAATATTCGATACAAATACAAATTCTTCAAATACAGATATCCAATGTAAACATATAATACACACGAATAATGACAAACTAATACGATAATAATATTAGTAATAAAAGTCATTTCAAAAATTCATAATAAAACATAACCGCCCGGCCACTGGCCACCAAATTACACTTAATCTGTCTATCTGACTATAAATTTATCAATTTATCTATCTATCCATCAATCCATCCATCCTTCTTTCTAACTACCTAATGATACACGCATCCATCCGACCATCGATTTGTCTCTATCTACCTGTCTAGCTATCTGTCTACCTGACTATCTATCAACTGATCGGTCCACTTATCCATCTATATTATTTCTATCCATCTGTCTATGTATCTATCGTCTGTCTATCTTATAATAGTAGAGAATATAGAAGTTTAATACAAAATTTATAAATACATCTAAAAAAACAAATACCATTTCACAGATATATAAGTAATCATGAAGTAATGGATAATAATAATAATAATAACAATAATAATAATAAAAGATGGTAATTCATTGTAATTAACCTGTTGGCTAATCGACATTGTCATAACAACATCTACAAACCCAAAACAATCCAAATGCAACAAAATTTGTTAATTTCTGTGTTACGCAACGTAAACCGATTCTCGTCAATCTGACCAAACTTGCCTGACGTGTTGTTCGAGATGCCTCGCTACCGCGTAAATCTCGTTGGGATTGCACTCGCCAGTCTGCGCCAATTCCTCGGCGGCGGCCAACAGTTTCTCCGTATTCGTATACGTATTCTAATTGCACACATCCACACAAGATTTTATTTAATTCACTATTAAATTTTATGATGTTCAAATTAACCGTGAAGGCATCCACTAACCTGCGCCACTGTTTCGAAATGCTGGTGGCTTCGCTGGAAGGCCTTGGCTCGGTTCAAGTTCCGTCCAATGCCGACGTTTTTCCTCAAGAAGGCTTCCCCGTGATTTTCCAGCCAATCGAGGACCTAATTTTTCCGAAGTTTGAAAATTTTGCTTTCATTCTTTTTTTCCCCAGTTTCAGTATAATTATATTACACTGTCACTTTAAGAATCTAATTATATCATATCTAATTATTTAACTTTATTTATTCAATTTAGTTTGGAACCTGTTTAACATCATCCTGGAAAAGACGGAGAGCCAATTTCTGGTGCAGTTTGACTTTCTTTTGTCCCCATTTCTGCTCCAGTTGCCTTCAGATTGTCAACATATAGAAAAATAATATTAGTATTATTGATATTTGATGGTGGGATGGAGATTTCAGAGGGGCGTTACCTGTGATGATTGAGAATCTGGTGAATTACGGCCAACACATGTGACGCTCCTTTCGAGTAGTCTTGCGCCGGATTGGAGGATAAAGGCCACGGGCGTGGTTTCATATAAACCTGTCAACACGGAAGGATATTTTGAGGAAAAAAAACACACAAATCTGTGAACGTCAGGTGGTTCTATCGTCACGCCATTCCACCGCACGATCTTCATGATATGACAGTTGCCAGGGGGAAACCGAAGTTACCAAAAATATAAATCTGGTGAACCTTGATTTACTATTTACTGTTATTATTATTAATAAAACTGCTATAACTGCCCTCAGGATTAGGATTTAAATTTGGGATTGAATTTAGCCGGCCTTTGGGGCCGCGACATGAAACAAAAAGTAACAATTCTAATGCGCAGGGACATACAACTGTCTATAGGTGAGGAAATAGTATCCAAGGTAATTTGGGGTTGATTACTGCTATTACAATATTATTATTGTAATAATATCTGTAATTCATTGTGATACATAAAAATAAGTAGTTCTACTACAAATTTAAAATCAAAGTTATGTTTACATTACATATAGTTTTATTATTTCAAGTTTAAGATGATGTTATACACGTATTTTTTTCTTACTATTAATTCATATGTTTACAAATATACAATTTTTATATAAATGTTATAATTAAAGTTGAGTTATGTTTTCAAACAGTTAATACATCAAAAGTAAAATACAACGAAACGCATATATATACGGGCTTACAAACAAACTTCTGCGGTACGATCGTTGATAACTGGTATTTACCATACAAACCTGCTTCTCGTTAGTCGAATCCGAGCGACTCTGATTGGCGAGCTGGACGAGATGGTCCAACTGATAGAGCAGTTTCTTGCTCGTCGAATGAACCTGTTCCGATATTTACGGTAATTTAATTAAAAAGTATTGACATTTAATATTTAGATTTTTTGTAATAACAAGGAGGTTTTTTTGGAGTTGATATGAAAATTTCGTCATTTTGAATAAAAAAACTCAGTTACCTCCGTATAGTTAAGACACATTAGTTCGTAAAGCGACTGATGCTGGTGAATGATATTCTCCAAGAGCCCTTCTCCAGTCGGTCCTGGATTGGCAGCCGTGTCCGGGACGCTTAAGTCCTCGCACTGCGATGACCATAGCGGTACGTTGTTGATATACTGCAATACCACAAAAAAATATTTTATTTTAAACACTTATTTCATCTTTTAGATATAATCAAAAAATTGAATATTCCATCTGAATTGAACTATTATTCGATTTTAAAAGTTATTTCATACATTCATTTATATTTTAAGACCAAATCAAATGTAAATTACCAAAAGCACACTAAAGATGGAATTTACTTTATAATTTAACTTGTGCTATTGCCTTTTATTGCTTCTTATTTTAATTTTAATAAAAGAGCATTTCGCTAATTTGGGATTACTGTTTTTAATGACATTTCAAAACCAATGAAATTTGCTAAACATCTTCGGGTCATTTTTTTTTATTTTCCTTGTTGAGGGAATAACGAAAAAAGGATTTTTTAATTCTTTCGTTAATTAATTAAGAAATTACTAAACTATTACAAAATAACTTTAATTAATAAATAAGTTAATAATTGAAATAACTAATAAACAACATCATAATAAATTAACTAACTAATAAGTAATGTCAAACTAATTTAAATTAATATTATCCAAAATACATTAGATCCCAAGTTTTCATCAGGTTTTATTAAAAAATTCTTTATTCTATATTATATTATTCTTATTTATAAGTCATTTTAAGAGTAGGTGTGTACATCAAGCACCTGTTCGGCTTTCTGGTGAAAACTAACGCTAAGCGCCAAGACTTGGGTGCGATAGTCGAGCAACGAGGCAAACTCCTTCCAGCCCTTCTCCAGCTGCAGGGCCACCTGACGAATAGACGACGCGGCGAAATGGCGGCTGTCCAGCAAATGACCAGCCAGTGACAAGAGACGATTCACCGTGACGTACATATCCTGAACAGTAACAGTAGATTCATTACATTTTTACTTCAACAAATAGTCGACTTCTGTGCAAAACAAGAATAACAATAATTGGCCAATGAAAAAAATGGTAAAAAAATTAGAAATTATATTTGATTAAGATACCATGGAACTTAGTGAAAAATGCTTGTGGTCTTCCTGCAGTTCCTTGGCCAGTGCGAAGGAGGTGCCAATGTCGACGTAGTTAAGAAGGAACTCTTCGCGCGACTGGTACATCCAGTCAAACATCTGTATTTCAATTTTTTTCCAAAAAAAAATTATTACATTCGTATTAAGTTAAACCAATTGTCATACAACTTGAGGTTTTTTTAACCAGTCTAAATTTACCTTTTGGCAATCCAACTCAAACATTCTCAGTTGGATTCCTTGCTCCATTTGAATTTTGCGCTGCTGCCAAGTTTCGCACAAGATTCCATAGATCTTGTGCACTTTCTGCAGCGACTTGGAGATCTGGCTGAAACTGAACTGGAAGTCTGGGTTGGTCTGCAAGATGCGGTCTGATGAAAGTCTAAAAGAGTTAAATTCAATCATAATTATATTAATTGATACTTCATTAAAATGTTGACGTTAATTCTTGATATTTCCGGTCAATATCCTCCATAATATGTTAAGATATTAAGTAAAGGAACTGAAAAACCTTGACAGTAATGATTGCGCCAGTGTTTGCAGCTGATCGACGATATCGGACCGGATGTTCTTTCTCAGATCGACGTGTTTTTGGAGGTTTTCTTTCAAATGGTCAACGCCGTGCTGTTTCTTATCTGACTGGCCTTCCCATTTCCAGTCTTCCAGCCATGACATAAGATCCTCCATCTGATCCTTCAGGTCCTCAAACGAGTCGGTCACCTCCACTGCCTTCCTCATGTAATCCTCGACGGCAACCCGCGTCTCGAGCCACTGCTCGTGATCGTACTGATAGCCACCACCGAATTCCTTCATGAGTTGACTAGGTTCAATGAATTTGGTTAAGGATTCCACGCTGACCATTTCCGTCTGCAAACATTTGCCACAAATGGTTAAGTGTTTTCTAT
>JAIQCU010000356.1:139685-168001 GCA_022114935.1 Leptestheria dahalacensis | reverse complement strand
GGGGAGGAGGGGGGAGGAGGGGGGACAAGAAGATATAATTTACCAAAATGTAGTGAAAATAAAAGCTGAAAGAACAGAGAAAAATCAAAAATGACTATTATCCTATACAGTTTTATCAAAAAGTATAACCGTCGTCTTTTTCATTTTCCTCGATCTTTTTCATATACAACCGCACCCGGAATTTTCTATTTAAAATTTTCGAATATTATAGTTGTGTCCGCCGTGTAATAATCGTCTCTTTTCATATATCTTGTTTATAGTTTTCCTTTCTTTCTTTTTTACTTGTACTACCTCACTGTATACTTGATTCGAATTTTGTTATTTCTTTTAAATTCATTGTCATTTCGTAAAAAATTTCCACCACCCGCCCCTCACCCTCGGAGATAAAGAAAAAAACACATTCAGAAAATTTTTCTAAATAGATGGTGCCAAATTGTTTTCTTCCTAATCTATTATCTATATAATTTTTTGTTACAAATCAATTTTTAAGATTGTGCTATTTTTTTTCCTGTACAATTCTTATACGATATCGTCATTCCGCGGGGAAAAAAAGTGTGCTTTTTATTTGGGATTCATTCATATTGAAATTGAGTGTGTGATTCCCCGACAGCGGTTGTTGTATGATATAGACACATCGTCTCTTTAATCCCAATTTTAATTCAGGCTGCCAAATTTGTCCACCCCCAAGTACATTTTTACTTTTTTTTTCCCTCTGAATCTTCATTCGTCTTTTATTGCCCCCCCTTGAAAGAGGAGAAATTTTGTAACGTAACAATTAGCCATTCCTATGTGAAAACATATGTTGTTGTACAGTGCAAGTTGGTATGAAACGTGCAAAAAATACAAAAGCTATGACGTGATTTTTTTCCTCTTTTATTTTTTTTTTTTTAGTTTTTGAGGGTATGGGAAAGAGAGAGAGAGAGAGAGAGGTGAAAACTGTATTTTAAATCATTTGACGAGTTTTGAAAACTTTTTTACGGTCATTTGACATGCTCGTAAATGGGCGAGTCTTTTGGGTCGTTTCTGAAGTTGAAAAAAAAATCTTATGTGAGAGAGAGAGAGTCGGCGGGGTTTTAAACCCATCAGGATTTTTAATTTTTTATGTGAAATTAACCACGAGAGGCTACAGCAATGATAACATTACCTGTAATTTTGTAATTGCAATAATTTCTTATGTTATGTGTGTCTTGTAACTGATACTAGAGCCTGTTTATAGACATTTGGGATACAATTCCTTGGTAAAGTTAAAGATAATTACTATTAGATGAAGATTCACGGACGAGAAGTTTCCTCGTAGTACAAGTTATACCAGTCCCGCCGCGCCGCAGGTTTGATGCTTGCGGCGAACCTGTGCTTTGGCCACGTACGTTTTCATAACATCACAAGACTGGTTTGGCGGACGTCAAATAAAACAAAAAGATCTTTTTTTTCAAAAAGGATATATCGAGGAAAATGATTTTTAAAAAAGAGATAGAAAGAAAAGAAGAGAAGAAAAGGAAAAATGGTAAAGGCGTGAAGAGAAAGACCGTTAAAAACTTGATTCGTTTATATAAAGTGAAGACTGTGGCAATTGAGGAACGTTTGTTGCTGTGTGACACAATAGGCTAATCTAGCCCTGCTGGCTTTTGAATCTCTGTACAAGTCTCCTGTGATGAAAAATAAATACTAATAGAAAAGAACGTCAAGAAAGAAGGAATAATATCTGATCGTCTATAAAGAAGAGAATAGAAGTGTGGATGTGGAGGAAGACAAAAGAAATAACAGGTGAAAGCGTGTGGCTCGTGCCTGGCTCTTTCTTTGCAACTCGAACCAATGTTTCAATGGCCCACGGCGATTATCCTCGACCTCAACACTGATGGCCGCGGACCACTCCTCAAGAGTGCTGAACACGCACCGTTTCCTATACTGCTGTTCCAAGCCCCGGACCCGGACCAGGACCAGAAGTTATCTTGGAACTTTTTAACTCGTTTCGAAACGGTTTGGGAATCAAGTTTATAAACTATAGCTAAATAGCCTTTATGAATTAGATAGATAGATGAAGAGATAAGTAGATGGACAGAAAGATAGAATGGTAGATAGGTAGATAGATAGATAGATAGACACATAAACAGATTGGTAGATAGATATACATATATATTATATACTGGATAGATAAGCAGATAGTAAGTAGGCAGGTAGATAGATACATTGGATGGATAAATAGCTAGATAAGCAGATATATAGATAGATGGATAGATAGATAGTTAGACAGGTAGTTAGATAGATAGTTACATAGACAGATAGATAGATAGACAGATAGATAGATGGGTAGATAGATAGATAGATAGATAGATAGATCGATAGGTAGATAGATAGATAGATAGATAGATAGATATATAGATAGGTTAGTAGGTAGGCAGCGGTAGGTTGTTACAATGCTAGATAGATAGACAGGTAAATATATAGGGTAGATTAGACAAAGAGATAGAAGATAGATGGATATGGATAGAATAGCCAACGCAGTTATCGATACTGTAGAAGTTTTGAAAGGTTTTTGCTGCTTTTTGACTACAGTTCTGTATAGAAGATATATATCCAAGTTGAACACCATGGCCTGCAAACTAGTACGATTACAGGGTATACAACCGAAAGGTATTTTTGTATTTGCGTCACGTTTTCTGCGGACTATATAGGCAACGCGGGGGAGGCTGACCCTCCTATGAAAAACGTGACCATCTTTCCCTTCCCCGTTATAACTATATACAAAGGCCGATCGATACTTTTCGTACATTTTCATCAAGCATCATGTACTGCTATCCATCTGTCTATCTATCTATCTATCTATCTATCTGCGTAAATAGCTACCTATCTACCTGTATATGTATATATATCTACCCACCTAGCTATATCTCTCTCACTGTATGTAATGTTGCTGTATGCTACATGTATGTTACGTAAGAAAATATGAATGAAATAAGTAAACTCGTTCGAGTGAAGTCTTTTTTTCTGTTGGTACTGTGGTAAAGAGGGTTAAAAGTTGTCAAGTCACTTCTTGTATATATATACGTGTGTGTGTGTGTGTGTGTATGTGAAACGCTGTTGTACATGTAGCTTTTGGTTGGCGTTGCACGACGTAGAGGAATGCTTTTGTGTACAATGCCATATACCAAACATGCTGTGATGGACAGGTTTGAAACCCGCGGAGGTCGTTCATGTGTCGAGCCCTGGCCCGAGAAGTCGAGGCCAAACGGGGTTGGAAACCGTTTTCATTCAAGGAAAAGAAACGTCGTCTTCTTTTTCTTCCTGAATATTTCATCCCTCTGATGGAAAAGATAATTTTTTTCCACTTCTAAAATCTACCCTAGCCATTCTAAAAGGGGTAGGATAGGATCAAAACGGTAAAATTTTCGGACGTTGCGAACCCCTCATTAGTTTCTGTTTCACTATTATGGCCCGGGGTTTCTCTCCCGAGTCCGATGTTGAAAGCTCATACATTTAACGGGTAAATTATGGTCAAATTTACTAGGACCGTAAATAGAAAATGTTGAATCTTGGGACTGAAAAGTACAACTCGCAGAGTCTCGCGAGCGGAGAGACGGGGCGGAACCCGAGCGACTCCGGTACGAAGGACGACCTATCAACTGTTCAGTGCTAAATATAAAACTGGCTTGAGCAAATAATTTTAAGTTAAAATGGAAGATGAATGAGAATTTGGGAAATTCTTCGAGCAGTTGGAGCACTCGGCGGGCAAACGACTCGTTCCCCGCTGCTGCGTTACCGCTGTGAGTGTATCTTCAGCTCTGACTGTTAAACGAGCTTTTAAAACGTGAAATGTGTACCATTTCGAGCCCGTGTTGAAATTAGAGAAGCTAACAACCTGTTATATGTTTTTCCTTCAGGTTGCCAACCCTGTTATACCCTTACGGTCAAGGCCCTTTTCTTTCCCTACTCGCACACAAACAGGTGCAACCCTCCTTTGGCCCGTCGTCTGGGGCCGACCCTTTTTCCTTGACTTGCGATGGACACGGACAAAAGTTTTAAGTTTTAATTTTCTTTAAAGCATAAAGCTATTTATGTTCCAACTCTTTTACAACACATGTGGAATTTTCGCCGTGTTGCTAACCCCCCGTGTCCGTTTTCATTCTTATAGAGGTCAGCCAGGTGAGGCAATAAGTTAGCCAAGTAAAAGCAGGAAAATCTTTAACACGCGTTTCAGTTTTTCAGAGTTTCGCCATCGTCGGGAAAACAAACACGCATACACATGCTTATCTTGATTAATTTACTTACATTTGTAGAATGAATTAAACGCGGTTTTTTTTACGGGATGGACTTCCAAGTTATAGTGAAGCTGAACGGCAATTAATGCAATATACTTATATTGTATATCGGTGTAAAAAGAGAGAGAAAAAAGAAACAAGGAACGAGTTTTCTCGGCTAGTTCTTTCGGCAGGTCGCCGTGGCTGTAACCTCAGCGAGGAAACGCCTTCTGAAGAATTTATTTAGGACATTGATGTGCATTTTTTAAGAAGAATAAAAAGAACAACTACTTTACTTAACATGGCAACGCTGCAATCGATGCCCTAGGGGAGACAAGCAGACGAACTTTAGAAGAACGTTAAAATGAACAACGATCTCTCCTTACTTAAATAACACCCTAAATTTCAAAGGTTAAATTTCAGTGTTTTCAACCTTAGTATTTAACTGTTTCTAGCTGATAACTTGACTTAAAATGGATTACGGCTAAATTTGATCGTATACAAATTTCTGTTAATGTTGAAAAATCGCCAGAGGCAGACTTGCGCATTGTCTGCGTTAAATGCTTTTCGAATAAAGGTTAAAATATGAGTGTTGCATGTTAGTCCGGAGTTTGTGCCCGAGGTTAGGCGAGGTGAGTTGCCACGTAAACATGGACCTTACGGACTGCGTTGCCAGATAAATCTCTCAACAACCATCAATTAGTGTGAGGCATACATGAAACCAAGGTTACACAATTTACCCGGCCCCTTCGGTTTAAGCAAAAAAAGGAAAACAGTAAAGATAACATTACCGGCTTCGCGTTGTACACATACTCGCCCCTTTTCGAAGAATCGGTATTCTCTGTTCCTATTGAAGCAGACTCGCCCTTCGCCCCAAAGTAAAGATTCGCCACCGTAAGCTTTTACGTGAAAAGAGGGAAAAGCTAACTTGACCTTTAAGTTATGTGAACGTCGCCCTATATGAACTCGCCCCTTTTTGTAACTCGCCCTTGTGGTAATGGTTCGCCATATTTAATAACAGCAACGAAATTGAATAAAGTATACGGCAATGTAGTCGCCCTTCTGTTAATGATTCGCCCTAATCTTTAGTGTAGCATCAACGAGTAGTGTACTCGCCCTTTGTGTTAAGTCGCCCTGCCACAGTCGCCCTTCGTTAACTTCCCGCTTAGTGCTATTTTGAATCAAACGGCGTTTTAACCCATGTACTGAAATAAAGTCGACATGGTATCTTCGCCCGTATAGCAAGTCGCCCCGTCAAATTCGCCCTCTACACACCGAAAACTTCCACATTACTGGGCGACGAGTATTACACCAGAACCGTATAAACTTGATACAGCTGTCAGGTCAAGACAGTACTAAGAGGCGGGTTAACGAAGGGCGAGTCTGGCAGGGCGACTTGTCACAAAGGGTGAATGCAGTACGGTACGCCTTCATTCCTTGGCGTTACCATAAAATGACGTTAGCAACCCATCTTATCGATTCTAAAATTACAGTTACTTTCATATCTCATTCTAATGAAATAATTAATTAGCATTACCATTAACTATTATGAATTAGGATTAACTATGGTTGAGAGGAAAGGTTACCAAGTTAACAAGTTTGAGAAATCCTATTAAAGAATCAGCAAGACGTATATACTGCGAGTCCCAGGGATTCCGTCTTTTCCTCCTTTCAAGTTCAGCAATACCCAGTGGGAAAGCGAAGAACGAGGGGCTGACTTGAAGCCAAGGGCGAGGGTGAATTGAGGGTTAAATCTGCGTGACAGAAGCAGCGGGACGTGGGAAGGTTACCCCCGGTGCACAACACTGGGGTTTATTTGTGAAATGTTTTCAATGGAGCTTTTTGTAATTGTGTATAAAATTTGATGCGTGTATGTATTTCGCCCCACGGTGCGCGTTTTCTTCGCTCACCCTCCTCGCCCCAGTTCACAACGGGGTGAGAAGAGGAGATTCTCTCAAAACATACCGAGGGTGGAAAACGTCTGCACATGAAACTAAAATAGGCTCTTTTCCTTTGAACGACTAGTTTTCGCAGCCATATAGCTTACGTTAGCAGATTACTTAGTAAGCTAGTTAGTTGGTGTGCTATATGAACTCACCCCAATAGCCCTAAGCACGGACATGTCAAGTCAATGCTAACCTGTAACTAAGTAGTCACTAGTATATACTTGGCTAAAGGTGCTACAGTGAACAGTACTGGATTGCTTGCCGAGTTGCTAAGAACTCTAACTAGTCACCAGTGAAACAGCTAGTAAAGTGAAATAACTAGCAAGTTAATGTGCTAAATAGAATTACCCTAACTAGCTGGTAAGTTACATAACCGAGTATGTGCTAACCTACGAGCTAGGTTAGTTAAACTACTAAATATAGTACAGGTAGACTAACTAGGCGTTAAGTAAGTGTTTGAATAGCTATATAGGAACTAGTTCATTACTACTGACTATTGGCTATACATAGTTCAAGCATTGACAGGTTGGCTTACTACTATTTCCAACTAATTGGTACGTCATATAGCGAACTATCTAGTCTGTGATCAAATGGCTAGTAGCCAACTGATCCACTACTAACTACGGTTAGCTTTTTAGTTTACTATTTAATCTAGACATCAGACGGTGATTAGAGCATCTAGTTACTTTACTATTCAGCTAGTAAACTAAAGGCAATATAATAAATACTAACTAGTAATTAGCTGACTGTTAACTGAACTATAAGAGTAGCTTAGCCTAAACTAATCACTTCTAAAACAAGGTCTAAGTACATGCTGCTTATGACTGACATACTACAGGCTAATCGTCTACAACATGTCGTGACCGAGATAAATCTAGCTTAAGGAAGAAGGAAAAACGAAAAGTTATACGAGGAAATAAACCCACTTTCCCGATGCTTACATACATGGTATTATGGTGAATGTACACACGGTAAACACTTTCCCAAATGACTCAGATTGACTCATGTTAAATTACTATGACTCACTCTGACTCACGATGATGTAGAGTAACTCCCTATGATAAAAAATGCTCCACTATGACTCACTATAACTCACAATTACTTACAATGACTCACGATCATTCACGATAAATTACAATGACTTACTAAAGCTCATCATGAATCGCATTGACTTACAGTGCCTAAAATGACTCAAATTTCTCAAATGACACATGCGTTGATTACGACTCATGGTGACTCGGATTGAATCGCAACGACCCATATTGATGACTCACGCCGATTCACGTTGACTCATAATGACCCATATTGACTCAAGCTAACCCAAATTGACTCACGATGACTCACGGTGACTTGCGTCGATTCACATTGACTCAGAGTGACTTACAAGGACTCACAAGAACCTATAATGATTCACGATGGCTCTGACTGCTTCAGAATAACCCATGCTAACTAACAATGACTCAACATGCGGCTGAAATGACACAGACTCGTAATGACTCACTTTGGCTCATACGGACTAGGAACTACTCAAAGTGTTTCACAAGGTACCAGCATGACTCACAATAGCCTAAAATGACTCAAATAACCCACGTTGACTGACATAGTGCGTAGGTAACCAGAATACATATACTTGTTTATTCTTTATAACACTATCCATTCCTATAAGGGGAAACACCCGATCCTATACAGAATACAATTCGATCTATTTTGCTCATGTGTGTGGTCATATAGGTTTTCGGGGTCTGAGGACAAAACAGTCCCGGGCCTTTTCACCGGACGGGCGGTTGGGGTGCGGGGGGGGGCCGGAAGGGGGGTGAAATGGAGGGGTGTCATACAGGGTGAGGGTGAAACGTTGCTATTCAGTCACAGGATACCATGGATTTTGCCTTGTATAGGTGTTCACATATCACACCTCGGTCACACACATGGGGGTTGGCAACCTCGGTAAAAATACAAAATATGAACAGGAATAGCTCGAATTAGGAACTACTGTTATAACATTTACTGTCACGAACCTGGGATCATTATGAAGTAGGGATTCGTATGATTCTGGGAATCCTCTTTCCAGAATGGTTTCTTCTTGGCGCCTGTGTATATGGGAGTCTAAGAAAGGAAGTCTCAGGGTGTTTCACAGTCTAAAAAGGAAAGTACTTGGGGAGAAATTTCTGAATGAGTGTTTGCACCCTCGTCCCTCTCTCCTGTAAGGGTAAGAAACCAGGGGGTGAACCTTACACCTTGTGGGAACTGGGAAAATCTAGCGGGATAGGGTGAACTCTGAGAAATCCGAAAGGGTGTAACCTGAAGAATTAATTAATATCTGAATTAAACAAAAATTAAAACGATATAGTTTAAATTTACATGGAAAGACCAAGATAATTTTAAATGTTTTAGAATTAAAGTTTATTCTTTTAAGTTCTGCTGTTGTAAAAAATGGGTTAAAGTTATACAATAGAGAAACGTGGAAAAGAATGGCACTTGTTAGGAAGATAAGGAAGCTGCAGCGTCGGTGCTTGTAACGAGGGAAAATCATTGCTCCGGTGTATATGTGAGAAAGTAACAAGACGCCCGTCCCATGGGCGCTGTACATGTGTGGAATTATTTATTACCTCGTGTGTGTGTGTGTGTGAGTGTGTATGTGTGTGTGTAGGAGCTAGCTTTTCTTTTCATATGGGACGAATATAACATCCGCTAGTGGCTGAATTTGTTTTCCAACTGATTTTTTGAAGAAAAACAAATTAGTTAATTAAATTCTTGTTGTAAAATGAAATTTAGCTAATTATCTATCTGTCTATTTTTTGTCTACCCATCTGTGTTTTGCCTGTATGTCTGCATGTTTGTCTGTCTGTCTGTCTGTCTATCTATCTATCTGTCTGTCTAACAATCTGTTTATCTATCTATCTATCTATCTATCTATCTATCTATCTATCTATCTATCTATCTATCTATCTATCTATCTATCTATCTATCTGTCTACCAACACATCTAACTCTCTATCTATGTCTCGCTATCTATGTCTCTATCTATCTCTAGCTTCTCAATAAAACTTGTTCAACCTAAACGTCCAATCTAAGGACACACGTTAAACAAGCGGTAAATCTGCATTAAATATATACAAGGCAATACTCCAACTTCCTGTATTTGAAATCAATAAATTATATCAAAATATATCAATATTCTATTATAATAAAATATACTATATCTCTTTTTTTAAAAAAAGGCAGAAAAAAAATGGAAATGGCAATAAAAGTGTAGTGTGTTTAAAGAAGAGGGTTGGGTCCGGCGCGGAACGTAATTTCTGGGCGTCAGCGTCACTTCGGTAAACTCGGTAAACTTGCAAAGTTGACACGGGGTAAACAGAAAAACTGCTGCTGTATTCAACGCTTACCCAGATTCTTCACACCATAGGGTCCGTAACTAGACATCAAATACAACTCTTAACATTCACTCTCCTCCTCAGCACACGTTTCAACACTTCAGACAATTACCTCAGGTAACCTGTTAGAATATATCAATGAATCATAAGGAGGATCAGTTACTGTACTATCAGTCCATTATTTATATGGCTATAAACGATATTAAACTATAACAGCACAACTAGTCATCTATCAACTAGTCACATCTATCTAGACAGATAGATTGACGGGTAGATAGGTAGGTACATAGACAGATAGGTAGATAGGTTGATAGATAGATAGATAGATAGATAGGTAGATAGATAGATAGATAGATAGATAGACAGATGGATAGATAGATAGATAGATAGACAGATAGACAGATAGACAGATAAATAGATAGATAGATTGATAGATCAATCAACGCACAAGAATCTGAGTGAATCACCAAAACAAGAATCACGGGGGAGTCGTTTTGAATCACTCAACGTGTGCATTAGTGAATGAAAGGAGGGACGTAGTATGAAGTATTCAATTATGCTCGTACGGTGCCCAGGACCGAGTGTTGGCTGCAAATACAATTACCGTCGATTCTCGCCCTTATGACTTATGTTTCTCGCAACTTTTTATTTAAAAAAAAGAATATTGTATTTATTTATTATAAGCCTTCTATTAGAGTCCCTCCTTTAATATAATGTAATTAAGTTAATTTAATTTTAATGGTAGTATTTAATATGAAGAAGGTTCATATGCTTCCCTCCGGCACAGAGGATCTGAAGATTACTATGGGAGATTTAGAACTGTAACGGTGAAAAGTTTAATATGTCAATTACATTAACTTAATTTTTTGACAGTGTCGCAGTGAAATGAGTGAATTAAAGTTAATTTTTAAGTTATTAATTAATACTGCGGAAGTATGCCCGCAGGGAAAATCTGGAAACAGGTTTTAAAACCAATAACTATAAAATGTAAGTTATTTGTAATAGTACATGTGGCTACAGGTAACTTGTCACTATGATCTTAAAACGCATGAGGTAATGACTAGACAAATAGATAGATAGATAGATAGATAAATAGATAGACAGAAGGATTGATGGGCAGACAGATATATAGATAGATAGAGAGAGAGAGGGAGAGAGAGAAAGAGAGTGAAAGATAGACAGAAGGATAGATAGATAGCTAGATAGATAGATACGTAGACAAACAGACAGACAGACAGATATTTAAATAGATAGATAGATAAATGGATAGATAGACAGACAGACAGATAGATAGTTAGATAGATGGAAAGACAGACAGACATACAAACAGACAGACAGACAGACAGACAGATAGATAGGTAGATAGAAAGAACCAGGTCGATTTGAGCGAATTCCGCACGCGTTCGATAAAATTAAAATACTGATTTAATACACCATACATCCACGATTTTAAACACTGTCCAAGATTTGGGTGGTAATCATTTATAATATATCCTTTTCATTCCCGATGTATATTTTCATATTCTTGCTGATATTAAGTTTAATTTTTAAAATATATTTACATGCTTTTAAAAAATTATTTAAAATAGAAAATTCGACTGGTGGGAAATAAGAATGAAACCAGTTTCCGAAAGAAGACGAGGAACCTGTCGGGTATGGAAAAAAACCAGCTTTAATGTTCCATTCTTTGTCACTGTTCCTGGAGAGAGTCCTACCCGCTTTTCTACCGTCCAAAAGGGGGGATGAAAAATTAAATAAATAAATAAAACACGAATTTACAGATTGTTTAATTTGTAACACAGATATATTGTTATTGTATTTTTAATACCAAATGTATAAATAATAATTTAAATGTTAGTAGATCATGATAGTAAAAATTACAGTACAATTGAAGTTAAACTTTATTTCAAATTTAAGAAAAATTAAATAAATGTACAGCGTAGTTTGTCACATGTTGAATCAAACTTAAACTGTTATATTAATCGCATCTTACTACATATATTATATAATACATAAATTATATGCATATATATATATATACATATAATTACAGACATAAATAACAAAAACACATTAGATAGATAGATAGATAGATAGATAGATAGATAGATAGATAGATAGATAGATAGATAGATAGATAGATAGATAGATAGATAGATAGATAGATAGATAGATAGATAGATAGATAGATAGATAGATAGATAGATAGATAGATAGATAGATAGATAGATAGATAGATAGATAGACAGATAGATAGATAGATAAATTGATAGATAAAAAGCTAGATAGATAGATTGATCGACAAACAGATGGACGGATGGATGGATGGATAGATAGATAAACAGATAGGTAAATAAGACGGATAAATAGATAGATAGATAGGCCAGAGATAGAAAGACATATACATACCTTGAACATGTATACTACACGTATATTGAATGTTACGATTGGCTAATATATCGATACACATATCGATATATACAAGAGCATCTCCACAGTGTCCGTTATAGAGAGAACCGAAACAAGAAACATGTTTAATGGCAGCAATTATTATATCCTCCTCTTTCCCTTGTTCTTTCCTTTCGAAAAAGAAAAAGGGTTTTGGGGGGATGAAAAACAGGCCTATAGGAATCCCTGTGTCTCGCGGCTGCCGCACGGACCCAGCCTGGACCCTCTTGATACTTGATAAACTACTGATATCTGTTTCGAGCCACTCCTTTTTGACCTGGCTGTCGATGTATCTTCATGGCAGTTAGTCTTAATGGCCAACTGGCTATTTCCACCAGGCTCTATAATAATTTACTAATGACCATTTCCTTTGAAGTCTACACAGAATCCTCAATCGATGTTAAAAGTAACATAATTGTCATACATTAACTTTAACCACCGTATTCCTACTTAACTTATATCTGTGTTAGGGAAGAAATTCGCATAAAGGTCAAAGGTGAAGTTATATATCCGGAAGTGTATAGAACGCGCTGAAACAGGAGGGTGAAATATGGGTTGCGCTGATCCATCATGCTGCGTGACACGTTCGACCTCTTGGCCAGAAACGATCCGCAGTCGGTCGCAGAGTGGTAATTATCAAGCAACTTGTATACCTGAGACTATATGCTGGAAACGCGTTTTTCTGCTGATATCCGGAGGAAAAACCTCGCGACACACCTTGAAATCTTCTAATGAATCAACATTTTCCCCCCAAGATCTCATTATAATAATAATAATACTATTAAATATAGTAATAATAAAATAGAAATGGTAATTGCGATTGTTATTAGATATGAATTCTGTGTGGGTTGGTAGTTTATTCGCCCGTTGAAGTCTCCGGTTGTTTCGTATATTCACAGATTTTGGAAGTTCTTGAAATTGTGTTGAACAAAAGTTGAGGTTTAACATGAATTTGGTTAACGTTGGTAGAATTAAATTTTATATGATGTGCTTAGATATTGCTGCAGATCTGTTTTGGGATGGTGAAGATTATAGGTAAAACTATAAGATAAAATTATTATGGTTTAAGATGAATACGTACGTTTATAAAACCCAAGATTAAGTTAGTTAACTTAAACGCATGCGAGTTATCTTTAAACATAGTGATGTTAACTGTGATGTCACGTATTTATTTCAATATGGCTATAAGTAATCTCAAAATTAATTAATGGATAATGATTAAGATCGATTAACACGGAAGCTTCTTTAAACGAGACGTAATGCTGATATTGATCAGTAAAACGTCCATACAACCAAGTTAATATAACAAGAGTTAAGATAATAAGCCCAACTGCACTTTGTATGATAAAACATCCAAAATGTGCCACTTCGTCCGAGACTCGTATAAAATTAAAATAATATTAACATAGAAGATACTCATAAGATCATATGGGAAGTCGAGTCGGCTCTAGTAGTTCCTAGTATTTGATCCTATTGCTTGGCGTTTGCCCTAGGGGAAAAAGGGTGTATCATCACCTGATAAAGCTGATGAAGCGGATCTCCGAAATCATAGCCCAAGGGCAAATACGACAGATAGATAGATAGGTAGATAGACAGATAGATTTATAGACAGATAGACAGATAAAATAGACGGATAGATAGACAGAAAGGACAGACAGATAGACAGAGATAGAAGATAGGTAGATAAATAGGTAAATGGATAGGTGGGTAGATAGATGGATGGATGGATAGATGGATGGATAGATAGATAGATAGAGAGACAGATATATATATATATATAGAGAGAGAGAGAGAGAGAGAGATAGAGAGATAGATAGATAGATAGATAGATAGATAGATAGACAGATAGATAGATAGACAGATAGACAGATAGATAGGTAGATCGATAGATAGACAAATACACCGATATAAATCTAGGAAATATTCTTACAAATTTCTCTCCTATTTCTTAAACATTCCAGACCATATAAGGTACAGAATACAACTAGAGGGTTACATACTAATAGATTAGAGAATATTCAGATTGAAAATTCCGCGGGTTCGCCGTGATGATGAGGCGGGGGAGTATCGCGTCCGGGTTGCGCACCCCACCTTCCTGATGGTGGCTGATGGCCGCTGCAGCTTCTGATTGCTGTTGGGGGCGAGTCGCGTGCTCGTAATAACAAGTTAGTTGGCTGGAAATGAATCGCACGTTGCATTGATGCTGTCCGTCGTGCAGACAGGCAGAGCCACTTGTCCCTGCAGCCAAAAGGCATCCATCATGCCGGCCAGCAGGAATTACATCGCGTGACTTGTTCTTCATCAGCCTTTGCAAGGATTTCTTCTTTTTGCTGTTTTTTTTCATAAATAAATAATTTCTAAGATTTTTTTTTAAGTTTTTGGCGATATATACTAGCAGTATTCAGTGTATAGTCATAGTATTATAATAATTGATAAATTTATTAATTATAGTAAGGTTAGTGAGTAGTCTACTAAAATAATTGTAAGATGAATACTATGTTAATTAATGATATTTAAATTACTTATTTCATAATTGAACTGTAATATAACAATAGTGATATAAAAATAATAGATAATTAGCATTGGTTTCATTAATTATATACTACGTTCAGTTAAAGGACCCTATTTATGTTTTAAGAACCCAATGAATTTAATGAAAAACGTAAACTCATGGTTTGATTAGAAGACGTCTAGTGTAGGAGAATATCAGTTAAGTTAATTAACTCATCAATAAAATCTTAGAGCCTTTTTAGAGTGGTTAATAATAATCTTGTTCTTAGCAACACGTGTATGTAAAATTGATCTAAAATGATAGACAGGTAGAAAGACAGACAGACAGACAGACAGACAGACAGATAGATAGATAGACAGATTGATAGATAGATAGATATTTAGATAGATAGATGGATAGATAGGTAGACAGACAGACAGATAGATACATAGATAGATAAGTAGATAGATAGATAGCTACATAGATAGATAGATAGGTAGATAGGTAGATAAGTAGATAGTATAGATAGATAGATAGATAGATATATAGATAGATAGATAGGTAGATAGTATAGATAGATAGATATATAGATAGATAGATAGGTTGATAGATAGGTAGATAAATAAATAATTAGATAGATAGATAGATAGATAGATATACAATAGACAGACTGACAGACAGACAGATGCATACACAAATAAATTATTTTAACAAATTCTAATAATACTATATCAACTTAACATTCCAATACTGCGGTTCCCCGTTGGAATATAATTATTCATGCACGACAGATAATACAAAAAGATACCTAAAGATTAGGGTTTGGCTTACGATGCTACCGTATGAGTTCCAAACCTCTAATTACTTTTTTTTCTCTATTGGAATGAGCCAGCTTCTGAAAGTAATTATTTCGTAAAGATTTTTTTTATGTAAAATCTTTCACGTCCCCCTTAAAAAAATTAATATTTTAAAACACCAAGAAAACTTTATTATGAAAAATTAGAAAAAAATTAACTGTTGAAGTTTAATAAGCAAAAAAATCTTCCGATGGTAAGATAACTTACTCAGGTCTTTGTAAATAATAAAAATTCATCCTTATAATATGATTATAAATAAATTAATTCTTAATTAAAGTTTATTGTTATTATTTGTAATTGCAATAGTCTTTGGTATTTTTGCAATACATTTTTGCGAAAAGGAGAGAGAAATTTCCGGTTGAAGTTGGATCGGTTCCGGCTATACAGTGTCCACACAGTGGTGTCCCATTCATTAAAGTTAATTGGAAGGCTCATTAGAAAGCCGCATGACTGTGCTTATTGAAATGTGTCAGAAGACTCGTGTGTGTGTGTGAGCGTACTGCACAATTTTGGATGCTCGTTAGTAGTCTTTCACTAACTTGAAATGTAAGACAATTGTATTCTATGTGCATTAGATATTAATGTAGAAGTATATAAAATGCCTTGGTTGGCAAATTAATAGTAAATGTCGGTAAAATTATAGATTAGATAGATAAATCGATAGATACACAGATCGATAGAAAGATAGATCGACAGATAGATAGATCGACAGATATAGATCGACAAATAGATAGATTGACAGATAAGTAGTAGATAGATAGATAGATTGATAGACAGATAGATTGACAGATAAATAGGTAGATAGATAGGTAGATTGATAGACAGATAGAAAGGCATATAGATATAGACAGATAGATAGATACAGATAGCCAGATAGGTAGATAGGTAGATAAATAGATATATTGATAGATAGATAGACAGATAGATAGATAGATAGATAGGTAGGTAGGTAGGTAGGTAGGTAGATAGGTAGGTAGACAAGTAGGTAGATAGATAGATTGATAGATATTGATAGATAGATAGGTAGATAGATAGATAGATAGATAGATAGGTAGATAGGTATATAGATAGAAAGTTAGATAGACAGACAGACAGATAGATAGATTGATAGAAGGATAAATAGGTATAGATAGACAAACAGACAGACGGACAAACAAAGCGGTAAATAGACAGATAGATAAATAGACAGACAGACAGGTAAATAGATAGATAGATAAATGGACAGAATGCCATTTGGATAAAAAAAATAGATTTAACTTTAACTGTAACTCGTTTCTAAACCGGAAATATTTCTATTTACTTCGTTATCATAATTATTTAATTTAAGTTAATCACTGGGAAAAAAAGGGTCAAAATGAGACCCTGATCGGCCTATTTAGCAAAGCCCCCCCCACTCCACCCCTTAGCATCAAGGAAGGGAATTGGGGGGGTGTTAATCCTTTTCTGCTTGCGGTTCATGAAGGGGGTTAAAAACCCCCTATTGTTTGTAGGGTTTCAGAGAGGGCGAAACCTTAGACCGGGTGTGTGGAAACCTTAAGCATTAAATAGCCTTCAAGTATTAGGCAAACCCCTCAATCAGGGGGGGGGGCAGGGGGTGCTTTCAGTGGAAGGTCTTAACGTTTGTGTGCATCCCTGCAGGGGGTTAAGGGGTTAAAAAGAATCCCAGGGTGTGAACAGGATTAGAGATCGCCGGGATCCCTCTTAGCAATCTAATGGGTGTTGCTCTTTTGGCCCTGTCCTGTTTGCACCGGATGTGTTGGTTAGTGTGCTGTTTAGTTTTGAAGGACCTGTTTGCTTGTGGCTGTGTGGTTCGTGGGGTTTGGCTTGCTTGTTTGTTTGTTTGTTTTGTTTGTTCGTTTGTTTGCTTGGTTGTTTGTTTGATTGTTTGATTGTTTGTTTGTAGGGGTAATAGAACTGTTCGTTAATTTTGTTTGTTTGTTCGTTTTTTTAATAGTTTGTTTGGTTGTCTGGTTTGTTTGTTTGCTTGGTTGTTTGTTTGTTTTCGTGCATGTTTGTTTGTTTGTTTGATTGTTTGTCGGGGTATTAGAACTGTTTTAGTTTGATCGTTTGTTTGTTTGTTGGGATATGATTGTTTGATGGGTGCTTTAGGTGTAGATTGGTTGCTTGTTCGTTTAAGTAATATGATTGTTTTCTTTGAATAATCTTATTATTTGGCTGTTGGGGTTGATTGTTGGTTGGTTCATGGTATTTGTTTGTTTGAGGAAAGTAAGAACCATTAATTGTCTATTTGTTTGGTTGTTTGTTGGGATATCATTTGGTTTGTTCCTTCAGAAAACTTGTTTCCTTGATTGCTTGTTTGTTCTCTATTGTAACTATGCGTTGGTTATAGTTTTTTTAGCTTTAAAGAATGTTTGTTTGTTTGTTTGTTAGGGAATTTTGCTTGTTTGTTGGTTGTTTGATTGATTGTTTGTTGGAGTACCTATGCGTTGATTGGCTGTTTGTTTGTTTGTTGGTAAAATGTGATTGCTTGTTGGTTGGCGTATCATTGTGTTGATTGGCTGCTTGTTCGTTGACTAGGATTGTTTGTTGTAATAACTGAATTGCATATCTGCTGGAATACTTTAAATCTCTGCTTGTCTTCTTGGATTGCTTGTTTTTTTTGGTTGTTTGTCAGTTTGTTTGTCGAGGTATTAGGATTGTTTGTTGGTTGGTGTCAAAAGGGAAACTTGTTTCTCGTCTATCGAATGAGTTTGATTGTTTGTTTGTTTGGATTGGTGTTTAAGAAGTGCCCTGTTTGCTTGTTTATTGAAGTAATACGTGATTGTTTGTTTGAGCAACTTGATTGTTTGTTTGTTGCTATACTTCTATTGCTTCCTTACTTATTTGTTTGTTTGGATGGACAGTGTTGATTGTTTGTTGGTTGATGTATTATAACTGTTACGTGTACAGAAAAATCCGTTGTTTGTTCGTCAAGGGTATTACGAGCGTTTGTTTGGATAGCTTGATTGTTTGTTTGATGGAATTTTTTCGTTGACTTATTTTGTTTGTTTGGAAAGTTTAAATGTTTGTTGGCTGGCGCATGATAACCGTTTTTGCAGTTGGAAGCATATCGATTGCTTGTTTGTTGGTGTACTTCGGCTGGTTGTTCACATGTTTGTTTGTTTTGGTCAACTTATTAGTTGTTTGGTGCCTGGTGTTTGCTTGTTCGATGAACTGTTTGTTCGCTATTCTAAACACGTAAAATTGGGAACCATTCGTGAAACCAGCCGCTGACAAGAAAAAACAAATTATCTATTTATATTTAAACAATCTATTTATCTATCTATCTATCTATCTATCTATCTATCTATCTATCTATCTATCTATCTATCTATCTATCTATCTATCTATCTATCTATCTATCTATCTATCTATCTATCTAACTATCTACCTATCTATCTATCTATCTATCTATCTATCTATCTATCTTTCTATCTATCTATTCTATCTATCTCTCTATCTCTCTATCTATCAATCAAGGAGTATTACACCAAGTTATTAAATTTAGTACTGGAAATCGGTTTACGATGTAACCATTAAAAGTAGACCAAAGTTGAGATTAAACTTAATTTAATTCACTTAAGTTGCTATGTTGAACTCGTGTTGCTTTAGATCTTTAATTTTTTTCATTTCCCTTTAGGCTATAAATAAAAACAGCAGGAAAAGAATCCAGGAAAGGTAAACGCAAGAGGAAGTTGCAAGTTGGATTGGTATGCAGATCGCGTCATTTTATTCCCCGTTGGGGGGTTCGAGTAGGGGGAGCAGTTGCAATAGCACATGTGATTCTCCACGAAGATAGGGGAATCGTCAAGAATCTCATTTCACCTACTGGTTATATTTTAAAAAATAACCCGGACGAAGAACACATCAATTGCCCTTGTGTATTCAGTTTTGTAATATTGTAATTGGGATCGGGATTTGAATGAGATTACTTTGAATTAAGTTAATAGAAGACTGAATTGAAATAGTGTAATAACGGTTATATTACCGGATATGGAAATGGCGGCTGTGTTTTATTTAGTGATCATATCAGCACTAGTTTTTCATTAGTCAAACCAATATTACTACTACTACTACTACTACTAATAATAATAATGATAATAATACTGCTGCTGCTGCTGCTCTTTTCACTAGTACTAGTACCAATACTGACCACCTATTACTATTACTATTACTACCATCTCCACTACTTACCACTACGGATTACTCCGAACTACCATGAAATACTACTAACTACTACTAGCTACTATGATCCCTACTACTGCTACTATTGCCACTATTGCTACTATTTCGACTTAATACGAAATAATATTAACCACTACTAACTACTACTAACTACTACTACTTACTACTACCTACTACTACCTACTACTAACTACTACTAACTACTACTAACTACTACTAACTACTACTACTTACTACTACCTACTACTACCTACTACTACCTACTACTAACTACTACTAACTACTACTAACTACTACTAACTGCTACTAACTACTACTAACTACTACTAACTACTACTAACTACTACTACTTACTACTACCTACTACTACCTACTACTAACTACTACTAACTACTACTAACTACTACTAACTGCTACTAACTACTGCTAACTATTACTAGCTACTGCTAAGTACTACCACCTACTTGGAAATACTATTAACTACTATTAACTACTGCAACTACTATCATCTACTATATTCTATCTATTTACCTACCTATCTATCTATCTATCTATCTATCTATCTATCTATCTATCTATCTAATTTGCCCATGTACCTAAACTATGTGAAGAAGCATTTCATCAAGTGTAACATTCCCAAGTGTGTTTTGCGCAACCCTTGTCGAAGTATTGCCTTTGAGGAAATTTAGTCAAGTTTCGGTCCTCTCTCTCTCTCTCTCTCTCTCTCTCTCTCTCTGTCAGTGTAAAGCGGATTTGGGTGGCAATTGTCGAAGCCATTGGTATGCACGGCAACCCTGTGAACTCATCACCCACGTCTTGTTTCTGTAATTGAGTTACGACAGAAAATCAATTCGTCACATACACACGAAATGCTTCAATTCGACTCAAACTACTATACTCCCGCCTCTGTCCTTAACTCTCCTCTATATATACAAAACCACAATCCCCGCCTGTCTCTGTATACGCTTCCGTGGTTTGGATATAATCAAAGATGAATAACTCGATCAAACTTCGGTGCTGGGAAACTTCCTTCATCAATGGGCGAATTGCTATTATTAGTGCAAGCCTCTATATTCATTTTGTAAGTAAGGTTAGGTTTGGTTTGGTTTTGTCTGTGATCACATTCAATATGTAGAAAAGATCTATTTATCTATCTATCTAATTGTCTGTCTGTCTGTCTGTCTATCTATCTATCTATCCTTCTAACTGTCCATCCAACTATCTGTCGGTCTCTTCACTATTCCCCATTAAATACAGTCTGTCTACCTATCTGCGTATCTATCTGCCTATCTATCTGTCTACCTATCTATCTATCTATCTATTTATCTATTTGCCTATCTATCTATCTGTCTACCTATCTCTCTATCTACCTATCTGAGTGTCTATCTATCTATCTATCTACCTAATTATCTTTCTATCTATCTGTCTATCCTTCTGTCTGTCCATCCAATTATCTGTCGGCCTCTTCACTATCCCCATTAAATTCTGTCTATTATATATCTATCTGCTTATTTATCTGTCTATCTATCTATCTATCTATCTATCTATTTGCCCATCTATCTGTCTATCCGACTATCTGTCGGTCTCTTCACTATTCCCCATTAAATACAGTCTGTCTATCTATCTATCTATCTATATATCTATCTATCTATGCTTGTATCTATCCTTCCAACTATCTATCGGTCTCTTTCACTATTCCCCATCGAATACAGTCTGTAAAAAAAAACAGCTTTTTGATACGTTCTTGGCAAATGCTTGGGGCAATATCCTCTTTTTTCGTTGTTTTATTTTTATGATTATTTGAAGGACCGAGTGCTGGTTTTGCAGCCAGTCTCTGGGGCCGCTTACTGTGAAACGATGCCAGCACCATTTGCATATATAAAGGGATATGCGCCATAACCGCACGAGCCTCAGAGAACGAGGGGAGAAAAAACCGCGTTTCTTATTCTTTTATATTTCTTCTCTTTCTCTTCAATAAATACGATAGAATCCCTCTTCTGTTGAACCAGAAAATGGCTTCTTTTTCCCTCCTCCTCAGATAACCCTGTGAATTTACCCTGTGTGAATAAGTAATATAACTAGAATTTACTGAAATTGTACGAGTTGTGATTTGCGAATTCATCATATAAGTTTCATGTTGTATTGAAGAAAGAGATAGGAAGATATAAAAGAAGGAAGACTGCAGTGGGATGCTAAAAAGGGAAGGGGTTTTGGGGGGTATTTGAATGTGATGGGCATATATAAAGGGTGGGGAGAGAGAGAGACCATCTTAATATTCGTGAAACTTTGCTCATTACCATTGCTAATGCATTGCCTACACTAGTAGGAGCGTATCTCATTCATACTTTTGCATAGAAAGCAGGTTTGCCGCAGCCGGCGTCCGCATACTCCGCAGCCGGCACTCTTATTCGCCGGCCGGACTCAGAGCCGACAACGTTGCCACCGAAAAACGCAATCCTCGTCGGCTCTCTACCATCGGCAAGTGACCTGATTTCACCTTTTAACCGTTGCTTTTTGGGATTGAGTGACCTCGCATTAGGTCAGCTGGATGTGTAGACAGTCTAGTCGGGTGTAATCTCTAAACACGGGTTGTTGGATTCTCAAGTGTGCAGAAGATCGATACTTTGACCTGGCGTGACCTTTAGTGACCTTGTGTCTTTGGTGTTTAACCTGGTGATGACCTATCGAGGTCAACTGTCAGTGGATATAGTGCGTACCAGTCTTCAGTTCGTGTGTCATTGTTCAGTCCTGGAAGATCTGAAATGACCTTGCTTGACCTCGTGTCATCGGGTTTGATGACTTGATGACCTTGCGAGGTCAACTGAATGTCAATATCGTGCTTGCTATAGCGTTAGAAACGTGCGCTCATAGTCAGGTGATTAAGATTAATCAAAGTGACCTGATTTGACCTTTGGTGACCTCGTATCACCAGT
This sequence comes from Leptestheria dahalacensis, assembly GCA_022114935.1. Lineage (NCBI taxonomy): Eukaryota > Metazoa > Arthropoda > Branchiopoda > Diplostraca > Leptestheriidae > Leptestheria > Leptestheria dahalacensis. The sequence continues at coordinate 145,533 of JAIQCU010000356.1, read as the reverse complement.
GCGAGACTCGCTAGACTTACGAGGGAAATGGTTATGGATATATCGCCTTCTGAGGTCTTTAGACCTGCGTACGAAGGGACTAGATCTTGTGAGTGTGTTCAACTCGACCTCGCTTGACCTTAACTAACTTCTAATATGAATAACGTGAGATCAGGTGATTACGTGACCTCGTTTGACCTTGGCTACTTCTTTTCGATAATTTAAAACCTGGTGATCTTGTGACAGGTCACTCGAATAGTGGTATGACATACGTGACCTGACCTTTCAGTGACCTCGCTTGACCCTGATGTGCGTCACCTTTGACCTGGTAACCAAATAAGCGGTACTCTCACTGGATGACCTAATTCTACGGCCACATTATGAACCTGTGACCTTGCAAGGTCATATGAGGTCAGACAAAGCTGTTTCTGGATACCTTTGGTCGTATATGTTTAATGGACGGTACCGAGTATATAACCTCGGTATACCTTTAACAGTTTGACCTTTGACCTCTTTGAAACTTAAACTAGGTCACTATTACAACTAGCGTATGAAAGTAATGCGTCAATCTGTTTCTTCTGTTTCCGTGGCAGAATGCTGGAGTGGAGGTGACCTCGTTTGACCTTTTACTATATCAAAACACGACGTAGTTGGGCCTTCAGTTACATTCCCGTTGCTTCACAACTATATATCAACGCAATATGACTGAACCGTTGACACTAAGGTGCGAATGACCTGATTTGACCTTATACCAGCTATCCATAAGCTGGTCATAACCATATAAAGTCAACTTATGAAACTATCGCGCAATCAATCAACCTGCTCATCAGCTGATCAAAACACCGTTAAAGAAGGCCAATAGCACGTGACCTTTGACCTTCAATTGCAGTGACCTATCGTGACCCAAGTTTAAAACCCAAAACCCTCTTATCCTGGATCAAACTAAAGTAATCCTTACATAAGGATCTATGGCGACTTACAAGGATGACCCCGCAGTTGAACTTTGACCTCGGCTCAACGACCTGGAATGACCGTTCAAACACTGCATGTAGGTAAGCTACACTTTTCGACTCTGTAATATGAACAGATAATTCAAAGACGAATGTTCAAACAAAAGGAAGAGGATAAATTATAGTGTGAAACGCCGAAGAAGAGCGGTTGCTTCTTTTCTTTTATGAAACTTTCAACAACAAGACTCACGACACGACAATGCGGGTTTTCCTTCTAACCCATACTTGGTCACACACGTGTAATTCAAAACCTTGTACCTGTAGGATATAATACGACATTAGCATGTACATATATTATAAACACAAACAGTATATACATACGGCAACATGATACATAATTCAGTACATAATTAAGACATATATCGATTACATGTACATCAAACGTACCTACTAAATTCCATACGTAATATCCACATATGCGATTCAAGATTTCATTGTATGTATCGAAGATACATATATAATTCACAGAGTAGTTTGAATACGTATTATAAACATACTACGTGGGTACTTAAAAGTATAAGTAAGATGCCCACTAAGGACCCCGATATTCGTAATAATAACATTATGTCGCAGGTGATATATGCGTTGTGTATATCTCAATTGAGTTTTCGATGGTTTTATACACGATCTCAGTTCCTTGTATTCTAACCAGCGAGGAGAAGGAAGAGAGAAGGAAGAAGAAGATAAAACGAAATTGCAATAGTCTCATACATTATTCATGCCTTTACTATCGATTTCTGTAATGACACGTGTGTATGCATCTCGGTTGTGCTGCACTCGGCTCGTATAGAGGGGGTCTTTGACTTGCACAGGAATAGAAAAAACTGCCTCGGTGATGTGTACAGTCTACCACTGAAAACAATATGAATATAACTAATCAAATACATTGGATATTAATATCTGATATGTGAAGTTGGACATGTAACATCCAAGATATTCAAATCTACATATCAATGGTCAGGCATGCGATTCGAGACCTTGTATATCTGCCGATGTGAACCCTTTTAATACGAGATAGTTAACAAAGGGGACTGTATAGGACAAGGGCTTCAAGATTAATTGCTCATATCTTTTAAAGTTATATCAAATTAACAGTCAAAATTTGCTCGAATGATTGTCTTATGTACTATAATCTACCTGTAAATTATCAGACTAATCGAACGAATAGCTTTCTTGTTATTGAATGCCAAAGTTTGGATAGCGACGACAACGTTTGAAAACCTTTCTGATATTATTTGCTCATATCTTTTTAAGTTATAATCGTATAACAATGAATATTTACTGGAAAGTTAACCTTATAATCCGCAATCTAACTATAATTTTTCAAACGATTCGGACGCATATCTTGTATGGTATTAAACGTTAAAGTTATGAAGTAGACTGCATAGTTTTACCAACTAAGAAAAAGGGAACCGCATAAGGTAATGTGAATCCATCTCTTTAAGTTATATTTGTAGAACAACAAAAATTTACGTGAATTATTACCTTAATTACCACAAAGTAACTGTAAATTTCCAGGTAATTCGGACAAAAAGTTTTCATGGTATTGTTGCGAACCCGTTTGATATGAGGTAGACGCGTACGTGTAGCGGATACCGATGATGCGATTGCCAACATCTCTCCCTCACGCTGAAGACAAAACAAACTTAATGACAAATCTGACATCAAAGACGCATCTAGTTCCAGGGCTTATCTGATTGTTTTTCTCGGCAGCCAAAGAACGGTGGGGCCAATCTGTAAGCGAGCCAAGTGTTGCTGGGCGCAAGAAAACACAATAACGAAATTAGAGGAGGACAAGGGAAATGTAAGAACTGATATATATATATATATATATCTAGATGTTATTTTATATATTGAAGAGTGGTTTCTAACTCACTTTGCACTGTAAAAGTGGTAAAATTAAGTAGATTAGATATAGTTAAATTTGAGTTCGTTATATGTAGAGTACAGTACAATATAAATGTGTGTGTGTGTATTAAAAAGCTGACTGAAAGAATTTTAAGTGATACGAATGGAATAGACAGGCTTAAGTTTTGTTGCACAGTTGTAACATGGTATTCTCAGTTAGCACCAGTTACGTGTTTATTATGTAATGTATTAGTATGTAATTAAACAGCTATCAATGTTTTTATACAATACATGTCACTAACTGAAATCACGTGGTCTGACGGGACCGGGTACTTGGCCGTTGACTACGGCATCTCAACACACTATGTCATCCTATTTGTCCCCACTGCTTCTCTTCCTCTTTTTGCTGTTTCCATTCTTCGTGTCTCATTACTGCCATTAACTCAGAAAGATTTGTAATTTTATGCAAGCCACAGCCATGGGCCTTGGGCCCAAAGCTTTGATGAAATAAAAAAAAATCACGTGGTATTACCGGGTTTTAGATTAAAGATAGAAAGGTAAATATGATATATTGATAGATATATAGGTAGGTAGGTAGATAATAGGTAGATATTAGATAGATAGATAGATAGACAGATAGACATATAGATAGATAGGTAGGTAGATAGATAGATAGATAGATAGATCGACAGATCGATAGATAGATAGATAGACAGACAGATAGAAAGATTGATAGATAGTTAGATAGATAGATAGACAGATAGACATATAGATAGATAGGTAGGTAGATAGATATATAGATAAATAGACAGACAGATGGACAGATTTAGAAGTTCAATCAGAATCAAATCAGAATCAAGTTGAATCTCCTTTTCTGTCTTTATTTTTTAAATGTCTGCTGACGAACACTATGGAACTGTGAGTGACGCTTGCGGTTTGCGAGGGTAGAAAATGCGTTTATTACGCTGTGCTAATTCTGAATAAAGTAGCGCCCAATGCAATCAGCCTAAATCCAATCAACGCCGACTTTTCAATGGGTTCTCTCGAGCATGTCCTCCTCCTCCCCCCCCCCGCATTGGACTCTTTTGACCGCGGGGGCGCGTGTGCTGTGTGTCGTACACCCGCACGGTTTCTGCGGTCAACCGCATAGCAAGGAATCTATACAACTTGCTGCCAGTGCCAACCAATTTCAAACTCGCTTTTTTAAGTGATTAGGAAACATTATATCTGTTGTATAGTATAACCTTCAATTGTTCATATTAGCTCGACTCTTAATCGGATTTAACTCAAGAGATTGAATGAGATTTAACTGAATTATAATAACAAGTTCTTTTTCGCAAAATACGAATAAGATTATATAACATTTTTTCACCTGGTTCCAATAGTTCCACTTGATTCCACGAAGTTCCAGTTACACTTGATTCTCCTTAGTTCCACTTGTTTCCATTTAGTTCTACCTGGTTCCACTTGGTTCCACTTAAATTCACATAGTTCTATTTCCACTAAATTCCACTTGGTCTTAACATCTTAGCATCATGTTCCTCTTAGTTCCACTTGGTTCCACTCGTCTTCATTTAGTTCACGTGATTCCACAAAGTTCCAGTTAAACTTGATTCCCCTTAGTTTCCACTTGTTTCCATTTAGTTCTAACTGGTTCCACTTGGTTCCACTGAATTCCACTTGGTCCACATAACCCACTTATCTCCTTTAATTCCACTTAGTTTTACTTAATTTCAGTCTGGTTCCACTTTTTTCCACCCAGTTCCACTCTGTCGCACTTGATTCCACACCTACTTCACTAATTCGCCAACTTAACTCTTACTACGTTATAATAGGTTTCATTAAGCCCTATAGATACGCTGGAACCTTGTGCAGTTCCACTTTCCATCACTATGTTCCACTGTACTCCACAGGAATGTTCTAAATTAGTAGATATTCCACTTCGCTAAATTCCTTAAGTTCCAGTTTTGCATGTTCCTCACCTTCCTTCATCTTGTTCCACTATACGCTCCACCCTGCTCCACCTCTCCACTAATCCATCAAACTGATTCTGCTAGTGGCCATATTCCATTACATTCTATTGTACCCCACTAAAACATTAAGTTCCACTTGTTTCCATACAGTTCCATCCAACACCACCTAGTTCCACTTCATCATACATATACACATACATGTACTCGAACGGTACACATTATATGGTCCACATGGAACAGTACGTTTCAGTTTGCTCCATGAGTTCCAATTAGGTTCCATGAGACCCGACTAAATTCCACAATGAAACTGTGGATCCCTGGACCCTTGTGATAGAGACGTGTCGAGGAAAAAGACAACGTCGTTTCTATGGATTATGCAAATGACACAGTTCTCTTCCATCGAAGTATAAGTCAAAATCCAATCAAAATAAACGTCATCAACTCTATTATAATCTGACAATTTAGTAGATAATTTGATTATGCATATGTACTGGATATTATCACTGACTTTTTCTGTCTATCTAACTATCCATCTATATTTCTATATGTATGTCTATCTATCTTTCTATCTATCTATCTATCTATCTATCTATCTGTCCATCTATCTATCTATCTGTCTGTCTATCTATCTACCTATCTATCCATCTATCTACCTACCTATCTATCTATCTAAACTTCTTACTATCCCGCTAGATCAAAGTCCATTTCACTGTATATTACAATCTATTTAATCAATCTCAATATCATTCTATAAATATAGCATTTCCAATTAACTATTGAATTTTAATTGATAAATTAAATAACAAATTTTTATACAAACGTTATTATCACAATCCACATGCATATTCTTTAAGGAAAATTAATTAGAATGATATAATAATGAAAGTGTCCTTGCACTATCAATACGAGCCAAAAGAGAGGGAAACAGTGAAAAACTTTTGACCGGAGTGTTATTGCAAGTGATAAAAAGAGCCTTCAAGTGCCATCCGATGACATGGCAAGCCACTCCGCCGGTCACGTGACCCTCCCCCCCCCCCC